>PYAF01002669.1:87127-110238 GCA_007407185.1 Glycine tomentella | reverse complement strand
CGTATGAATGATGAAATCCAATCCTACGTTTTTAACTTAATTAAAATCGTTTTATTAGCTTCCGTAATCTTTCGTAATTTTTCTTTATTTCCGTAAAACCATCAAACTTCGACTATACTCCTTGTACATAACTATTCAATTGTTGAATTCTATTTGGATAAACTGAGTAGCACAAGTCCCTGTGGAGATGAACTTTTATAAATTTTGTAACTTACAACGACAATTGGTACGCTTGCCAAAAGTCTAACACTAAACCTTCATCACTACATTGCTCTAAACAAGTTTCTCTACAGGACCCTAGGCTAATTCTAGCCCCAGCTTATATGGGTCACTATTCACAGAGAACCCCAAATCCTAAATTAACCGGAGAAACTCGAGTTTCTTATCTCAGTGGCGACCAAACAGGCTGAAGGACAGCTTCCTCAAGCTCTGGTGTCCTTTCCAAGCCGCGGGTCTCAACCAAACTCAAGTCTCTGAGCTTTTCCTTCAGAAAGGAATTCTCACTTACAAAGGGTTTCTAAGAAAGAGAATGAAGGATTAAAGCTTCCAAAGGGTTTCTCTCAAGATTAAAGGTCATAGGGAGGTGGTTAAGCCAACACATAACGTCCTAGGAAGCTTGGGACAAGCATCAATGGAGGTCTGGGCATGGGGAAGAAGAAGAAAACTGTTTTTTCCCTTCAAAAACTCGTTTTGCCCTTTTATACTGGGCTTGCCCGAGGTCTGGCACGATCCGCGCCAGATCCGGCGCTATCTGCGCCACCATGGCGGTGTATGTGGCACCATCAGTGCCACTCCCACGCCCCCAGCGCCACCTTCCAGAACCTATGGCACCATCCGCGCCATCCTCCCCTGACCTATGGCGCCGTCCGCGCCATACTTGGCGCTGATCGCGTGGAAAACCAGGGAAAATTGGTTTTCTAGACCACTTCCCGCACCACCCGCGCCAGCCATGGCGCGATCCGCGCGGGCTGGAAAACACCTGGCGCCCCTCGCGCCACATTGACGCCTTCATCGTCAAGTTCCAGAGCATCTGGTGCTCCCAGCGCCAACCTGGCGCCCTTGGCGTCCAGTTCTAGTGGGTTTGGCGCTACCCGCGCCACAATCCTGACAGGGTTTTCTTCCAAAGATCCCTGGCGCCGGCCGGCGTGGGATCTGGCGCCAACCGCGCCCTAATGAGGATCCTTACAACGTGGAGGGTGTCCACGTGTATGGTGACATTTATGTGACAGCCATGTGTCATTTTACTATTTTGGACTGTACAGTAAGAAATCATTGTCCGGAATAGCGAATAATCAAAGGATGTGGCCTGTGTGTCCGGGTTGACACTTGAAGAATGAATAAGCACTATTAATGCAGCAGTGCTAACGTGGAGGGTGTCCACGTGTATGGTGACCTTTACGTGACAACCACGTGTCATTTTACTATTTTGGACTCTACAATAAGAAATCATTGTCCGGAATGGCGAATAATCGAAGGATGTGGCCTACATGCACAATGGAGGATCAAGTGGGTCCATTCCCATGCATCTCAAACAGTGGCGAATGAGCATCTCATTTTATTTTTCACTTGAGTCAGTGATGGTAAGAAATCATTGTCCGAAATGGTGAATAATCAAAGGATGTGGCCTACATGCACTATGGAGGATCAAGTGGGTCTATTCCCATGCATCTCAAACAGTGGCAAATGAGCATCTCCAACACAATTTATGTCCTTCTGAATTTACCTTCGAAAGTGGAGACTTGTCACCATTAGAATGTGGTTTAAGAATATATTAATGTGTATCCTCTACCACTTTTATTTTATTGCTTTTATGCTATTTGAGTAAGATAGCTATTCTCTGTCATTATATATTGAAAAGTTTTATTTTCATATTTTTTTAATGGTTGCTTACTATTCTGATATTGGCTTGGATTGCAAGGTATTGCGGAAAAAATATCCTCAATTTGACCAGCTGCATAATAGAGTGTTTATGCAACAGGTTTTTAAGTTGCATGCCACCTTATGGAATTAGTTTTATTGTTCTAGTAGTGAATATGTATACCTACCTATTTTATTTTTTATGTCTTTACGGATGTAAAGACATGAAAAATTTATTCAAAATTTTAAGGATCACAATTTCACAATTGTTTATGAGTCCAAACTATTAACAGACCGTAAATTAGGTGAAGACCAGCTTTAATTTTAATACGAGAATAAAATCAACTATTGTTCTTATTTTAATTAGCGAAACATCATGAGCATATTTTTTAGCACACTTTTTAAATATTTTTATTGGTTAAAATTTATTTAAAATAACATTTTTGCATACTTTATTTTATGAACTTCTTTTGTAATTTCATATATTTTTTAATGAAATAAAATGTAACTAAAGCAAGCAAATTGGATTGCTCGGCCAAGCCAAAGCCCATCGAGCCAAAGTGAGAAATCAGCTTGGTCGGATTTGAATTTTTATAACAGTAAGATGAAATTATCTATTACAAATTCAATGACCTAATTGAAAAAAAAATAGTTTAGAGATTTAATTAAAAATGAACAAATAATTTAGGTATTTAAGAGTAATTATTTTAAAAAATAAACAGTATGAAAGAATAAATGGAAGAGAAGGTGATGAATATTTATATTTATTATTTTAAACTTTAATCTGTAAAATGAATATTAATTTCAATTTTTTTCTTTAATAACTTTTTACTTCTTTTACATAGTATTGAATGTATTTTCTATTTTCAGTACATTAAATATATAATTTTTTTCATATAAGATAACAGGTGAATTTATAAGAAAAGTTTTAAGAGAATAATATAAAGCCGGTCGCATCTGAGACTACGTCTCAAACGATGTGTTGTGTTCTTGAACTCGTTAAGGGCAGCACCTCCACTCTCCATTGGCGAAGACTCGACTCACTCCCACTCTCTGTATCCAGGTTTTGATTTGAGTCAATGCTTCTATTTGAGATTTATGACTGTCAACACTCGCTAGCTACATACTTATCAATACCCCTTTTTCCTACTTCTATTAAATTATTATACTCTGTGACATCATTAATTATCTTTTTTGTTCCCCAATTGTTGGCTACTAACGTGCAATATGTTAATTACTTCGCCGAAGTACTCTATGATTAAGTTTTTGTTCTATGCCATTTGAATGAAGGGATAAAACATGTAAGTGCTAAGGCATCTCTATTTCCATTGACAACACGTGTGTTTGTGTTGAGGCCTTTGGGGTTGGGGGTTGTTTACTAAGGTGGTTTTTTTCTCCTCCCCCCCCCCCCCCATTTTTATGTTTTTTTTTTTGCTTGCCTAACTTTTTAATCCTTCATGCTCTGTTAATCTGTCCTTCTCCTCTCCCTACTATTCCAACCTTTTCCCTAGTTCACTACTAAGATTTCACTATAATTTTGTCTTGATAAAGCTGTATAACTATGCTATTATGTCAGTGAAAGTGTAGTGATACGCTGGATTGCTGAAATTTACTTAAACTTATAATTTACAATAAGGAATTATTGGTAAAGTTTTTCCTGTGTAGAAACAATTAACTGTAATAATAATTTTCCCTTTTCACCCACACAATATAATGTCAAAACCATAATAATAATTTCAATAATTTATTGTAATCTATAAAAGAAAATTGGTTTAAATAGTAGATACTAGAAAGGCTGGGTTTTTAAATTGACAGTGTGAAGACATCTTTCTCTGATCTATAGTGAAAACGAGTCTGTCTAATTTTGGCTGTGCATTTTAATTCACACGTTTATGTGAATTTCATCTTTTAATACTGTAAGTTGGTTAAGTTTAATTGTAAGTTGGTTAAGTTTAATTGACCATTTATTTTCAATTTGGTTCTAAGTAAGGATATGGTTACTGCATGGTTCTTGTTGCAAATCCAGTATTTTATTTCTTAGGGATGGCATCATGAGATGAGATTTAAAGGTTTTGAGTAGTATTTTTAACTATAAGATCTGTTTATTAATAGTTATGGGCTTATGGGAGTAACCTCTGCGTACCTAAGTACCTAAGAAATTTGATCATTGGTTTTCTTACTATGTGCAGGGTATTTGCTTTGTTGTGATGGACATCAGCAACTCTATGCTATTTCATCCTAATTTAAACTTGCAATAAAGGATCAATTCAATTGAGTTGTTGGTTTGGCATGCTTTTGTGAACTTCGATGCTGTATTCCATCTATTTTCTCTAGTCTTATGTAGTGGTCTGAATCTTGCAGTGCTGGACTTCACCATACAACTTGTAGAAACCATAGTTATTAATCTCGGAAAGCGGCGCGTAGCGACAACCCCTGAAAAATGCTATAGCGCTATAGCGGGTAGCGCTACACCGCTACAGTGAAGTATATAAGTGAAAAAATATAAACTATATATGAAAATTATAAACAACATAATCCCAAAAAAATATATGACATAAATATCAAACATAAAGGACTAAAACACTTTATAGAAAATTATAAGTCTAACAAAAATAAAATAGTCCAATAATAAATTAAAGAACAATAAAAAAATAAAAAAATAATTAGTTTAACAAAAAATAAACAGATATATAATTTATATAATACATAATTAGTCCAATAATAAATTATATGAAATTATGAATATAATATTATAATTTATATAATAAAAAACAAATAGAAAAAAATTTGCTGATAAAATAAAAATATAATATAAAAGTATAAAACTAACTTTGCTAAGAATGCTTTGCTGGAGTACGTGTGCATCGTGTTTGGCTTTGTGCGAGAAGAAGTAGGTCGTGTAATAAGGTTCGGCTTTGCGCGAGAAGAAGGTCTGAGAGTGAGATAAGCAGTTCAAATAGGAGCGTAGACGAGACTCGCGAGTTTCACTATTTATGTGATTACTGTAAGTAATGTTTCTGTTATGATTTTTAATGGCGGCAGCGGCACCGTTGAGCTTTCCATTCTTTACAAGGCTTATTAATGGTGGCCTTCGCAGCTTTTCGTTTTGGGACTTTTCGTTTCGCATTCCTATTTCCTCCACGGGCCACGTATCATTTCGTCATTTCGTCTTCATCTGTTTTTTATTCTGTCGCGCCGCGCCGCGCCGCCTTTCTCCGCTACACCCACCCGTTACAGCGGTCGCTAACGCCGCTTTCTCATTTTCCCTGTTGCGGTGCGGTCTGTTGCGGTCGGCCGCCGCACCGCACCGCTATTCCGCTATTTGGCGCAATAGCGCCGCTATTGATAACATAGGTAGAAACAGGAGTAGAGCATGATGCTCTCCTGGCATTGAGCATTTTCTCTTTGCAGTATGTCGTAGTCAATCACGAGTATTGGAAATACAAGGTGAAGCATATTAGATGGAAAATAACATTGAAGGTATGTTAAAATACTTTTTATGGCATTTTAAATGATTGATGAATCTTACAATTTGGGAGACGGTTCAATTAATGAATCTGAATTTGACCTTCCAGTTACAGTTACAACCAAAACTATCAGTTTTGTTACTGAACTAGAGACTAGCCTACTCAGCTGCATGAGTACTTTGAACATAGCTTGGCTTTAATGTGAAAATAAATAAAATAAAAAACCATAAACAATCTTTTCCATTAGAAAATTTTGGGTTTTTTTTGTGCTTTTCATGTGAAAATTCTGGTGTATTCATTTTTTTTGTTGTGTTTCTAGTGTTCCTATTGTCATTTTCATTGACCAGGAAAGGTCTCTATTCTTGTGTTTGATTTTCTCTGGTTATCTTGTGCTCTTATGGTGAATCGAAATTAAGATTTTATTACATTTTCCATTATTTTATACAGCTTTACTGCCGCTATTTTATAGACATTTCCAAGAAAATTAATTATGTGCATAGTTTTCGATGCTCCAAAGTCTATGTCAACTGGTTCTAAGCACATTGGGACATGATTCTGGATAATAATAAATTTATCATGTAGGTTTTGTACAATTAGGATTAAAATTATGCCATTGTGATTAATGTCAAATGTTGGGGGTACTGTGCAGGTTCTTTAGCTGATGAAAAAATGCATTTCATCAATGCCTTATTATGGAAAATTGGGTGAGATCATACACAATGTGTTGTTCTCTGATTCTTTCATCCTTAACACACTATTCCAAATTGTTTGCACTACTGCACATGCTTTGAAGGTGACGTACATTGAAACTTGGGTTTATTATTTATCCATTTGTTAGTCTATTTTGCTTATTCCTGCATATTGAGAAGAACATTTCTTTTAACAGAAATTGCATGTGAGCCTCGTCTTTGATCCAATGGAAATTGAAGGGTTACAGCTTGCTATAGGTTATGTTTTAGATATTCTTTCAGTCATGTTGACCAAACTTTCTAAGGTACAGAGGAAAACTAACTGCAAATATCCATAGTTTTATTAGTTACATATGATTACAAAAATTCATATTGATGGGATATCATATTTTTCTTGTTATACATAGAAGTTCATAAATATTATTTTTGCATAATAACTTACTCTTTCCTAGTTACTGTCTATATCTGTAATATCTTTACATTATGGAAATACTGAAATTTATTCTGTGTTGTCCAGGATACATCATCGAACATTCCAGTTTTTATCCAAGCATTTTTCTCATGCTCAACCAAACCGGTTCCTGTTGTCACTTCTTTTATATCCCTGATTTCATACTCTTGAGATCCTATATGAATACTCTCCCTGCTCAAATTGTAGTGTCATTACATTTTTCTGATAATTTTTATGCACCTACTTCCACTGGTGGTAATGAGTTTTTATATTGAACAATAATGAGCATCCTCCTCTATGTTCCCTTTTCTTCCATTAGAGATATGTGAGTTCTTTAGTGTATGCTTAATTAGTCACACGTTCTGTTATATAATTAATAATGGTATTAGCTACATAAGGGACTGATATTGATCACATTTGCTTGATTTTCCCATTTTTCATAGTTGGGTTGCCTATTTATCATTTTCCATTATTTTATGTGTTGTATTGCCTAATTTTGTTTGGCATGCTTGTTGACACACAGGATGCATTTTCCTTCCCTATTACACACTAGTACACACTCTCCTTCCCTATTGATTTAAATTTATTTAAAAAAGACTTTCTAAGACATGTTGAATATAGGGGAGCAATAAGAAGAATGAAGCTTTTGATTTAGAAGAATGTTTTGAGCTTTTCACATGCTTTGAAGATTGAAATCCAAAATGAAGTGTATGAGAAGCCAATCTGTTGATCTTTCCATTTGCATGCATATAATCATTTACATGCTTAAGTGTTTTCATCAAAGAATCAAAGCTATTTTGAAAAGGAAGTAAATTATAAATGTTTTCGGAAAAATGCAATTCTTCAGTTTTAATCGATGACACAACAGTATAATCAATTATTTGCTTAAGTTTTAAATCTGGAAAAGCATTGAAGATCATTTTAATCAATTACCCAACATTTGTAACCGGTTACATAGTGTAAAACAAAAGTAATGCATTGCTATTTTAATCGATTACCATAGATAGTAATCGATTACACATGTTATCTTGAAAATCATGTTTCACTAATTTAATCGATTACCATACATTGTAATCGATTGCATATGCTTGTTTCTTAAGGAACCTTCACTGTCTTAATCAATTATCAAATATTGTAATCGATTAACAAGAGGCTTCAGATATAAAACTTCACTACTTTAATCGATTACATCTCGGTTTAATTGATTATTTTGTTCGTTGTTAAACCCAGAATTCAGCCTTGAACACTTTAATCGATTAAGTGATAATTTAATCGATTACATGAGTGTAATCGATTTATATTTTGTTTGTTTTAATCGATTATTTGGCGTGTGTAATCGATTACAGTCTGTTACAAAAAGTTGTTATAAATAAGTGAGGCTTGTCTTGAAACATAACTTGAATACTTCAAAATTTCTGAATACACACAAGCCTTCTCAAAGTTCTAAAGTGATTTTCTAGATTACCTAAAGTCTTGTCCCACTCTTTAATCTTCATGGGTTTTTAATGATTTATTAGGCAAGAATTCTCAAAGAAGTTTTTGAGAGCATGTTCTGAAATCTTTTTTTCTCATTCAACTCTGATTGATAAACCACATGCATTCATATTCATTGGATCATCAGGTTGTTTCTCTCCATAATCTTTGATTATAATTTCATTTTTTCAATTTTTGTTATTTGATGCTATTGTAAAGAGTTCTTTGAAGCTTGTTCTAGAATAGTGTTCTCTAGGGAAGAACAGAGTAGTGTTCTCTTGTCCTTGATCATTAGGAGCCTAATAGGGTTTTAGATTTCTATTCTTTATCTAGGGTTGATAAAGAGGGATTGTTGTAAAATTTGTAAGAACTGAATTATATAATATTGGAACTCTAATCTAGTGTTGATTAGAAGAAACTGGATGTAGCTTCTCTTGAGAAGTGAACAAGTATAAATTGCTTGTGTTGATTTTCCTTATCTCTATCTCTACAAGTCATCTTGTTCATTTGTTCTTGGTGTTATTATTATTACTCAACAAGTTCTGTTTTTAGCTATTGATTTCTTGTACTGAGTAATATGGTTAAAACATTTTTGGTTTAAAAGCGATTAAGATCTTTTGACTCTGATTTTATAAATAATTTTAAAATACCAAGTTTAAACCAATTCACCTCCCCTTGGCTATTGTGGGTATTTCCTATTGTTTCAATTGGTGTCAAGAGCAGGTTCTTGAGTGTTATTCAAGATCACTATCTTTCTTTAAAAAGAAAATGAATACCACACAAATTACCTTCAAGGAAGATGCCTCCCTCCATCGTCCTCCGATGTTTGAAGGATAACACTTTAGATTTTGGAAAAAATATGTTGGATATAGGGGGAGTAACAAGAAGAATGAAGCTTTTGACTTATAAGTGTTTTGAGTTTTTTACACGCCTTGAAGATTGAAATCTAAATCCAAGTGTGTGAGAAGCAAATCTGTTGATCTTTACACTTGCATACATATAATCATTTATATGCTTAAATATTTTTTATCAAAGAATCAAAGCTATTTCGAAAAAGATCTAAATGGGCAAAGCTTTTGGAAAAATGTTATTTCACTGTGTTAATTGATTGCCCATAAAGATTAATCGATTATTTTGTTCATGTTTAAAACTGAAAAAGCTTTGATAAACAATTTAATCGATTACATCACGGATTAATCGATTATATGGCTTGTGTTTACAACTGGAAAAGCTGTAATGTACATATTAATCGATTATGCATTTCTTGTAATCGATTACATAGTGTAATTCAAATATAATACATTTCTGCTTTAATCGATTATCATTCATTGTAATCGATTACACAAGCTATCTTGAAAATCATGTTATCACTAAATTAATCGATTACCATCATTTGTAATCGATTACATAGGCTATTTGAAAAAGTCTGTCTTACTGCCTTAATCGATTAACATTACTTATAATCGATTACTCAAGCTATTTTCTAAAATAAGATTTTCTGCTTTAATCGATTACAACTTGGATTAATCAATTATTTTGCTTGTTAATGTAACCCAGATGTGCCTTGAACACTTTAATCGATTAAATGATAATTTAATCGATTACATATGCGTTTTAATCGATTATTGGGCATGTGTAATCGATTACTGGTTGTTATAATGTTCTGTTATAAATAGAGGGAAGGCTTGACTTGTTTAGTAACTCAAACACTTCGTATTTTCTGAGCATACACAAGCCTTCTAAGAGTTTGAAAGTGAATTTCTGGGTTTACCAACTTCTTCTCCCACTATTTAATCATCATGAGCTATTGAAAGATTTTTGGGCAAGAAACTTTGGAAGTTTAATGGAGAGCATGTTCTGAAATTCTGTTTTCTGCTATTCAACCTCAATTGGTAATTCATATGCATTCATATTCATTGGATCATCAGGTTGTTTCTCTCCATTATCTTTGTTTGTAATTTCATTTTTGTAATTTTTCTTATTTTATACTATTATAAGTGGATTCTTGAAGCTTTGGCTAGAGTAGTGTTCTCTAGGAAGAACAGAGTAATGTTCCCTGGTTCTTGTTTCTTAGAAGTCTAATAGGGTTTTAGATTTCTATTCTTTATCTAGTGTTTGATAAAGAGAAGTTGATGTAAAGCTTGTAAGAACAGAAATTTGTAATAGTGGAACTCTAATCTAGTATTGATTAGAAGAAATTGGATGTAGCTTCTGTTGTAAAGTGAACCAGTATAAATTGCTTGTGATGATTCTCTTTTTCTCTATCTCTTCAAGTTATCTTGTTCATTTGTTCTTGGTAGTTTTATCATTACTTAACAAGTTCTGTTTTGAGCTATAAGTTTCTTGAACTGAGTAAGTTGATTGAATAAGAGCATTCTTGGTTTTAAAAGTGATAAAGATCCTTTAACTCTAATTTGATAAATAATTTTAAAATACCAAGTTTAAACCAATTCACCCCCCTCTTGGTTATTGTGGATATTCCTATTGTTTTCAAAATAGAATGAAAATCTTTATTCAATCAAATGACCCAGGTGCTTAGAATGCAATAGAAAAGGTCATGTGATTCCTATAAAAACTGTTGGTAATGATATGATTTCCAAAGAATGGGATGAAATGACAGATGCTGAAAAGAGAGTTGTTCAATATGATTTTAAAGCTAAGAATATGATTACTTCTACACTTTCCTTTGATGAATTCTTTAGAATTGTTAGGTGCAAAAGTGCAAAGAAGATGTGGGAGATGCTGGAGATAACTCATGAAGGTGCAGATGAAGTAAGAAGATCAAGAAAGCATGTCTTAATATATGAGTATGAAATGTTCAAGATGAACCCCACAGAAAACATATCTCAGCTTCAAACAAGATTCACTCATATAGTAAATCATCTTCTTGGTCTTGGAAAGATGTTTGATGCTAAAGAGTTGAATATCAAAATCTTGAAGTGTCTCACAAGACCATGGCAATAAAAGGTGACAACAATCAAAGAATCAAAAGATCTATCCAAAATGTCCAGGGCTGCACTATTTGGTAAGCTTATTGAGTATGAACTTGAAATGTCACAACTAACCAATGCAGAAGATGCAGAAAAGAAACATAAAAGCATAGCCTTGAAAGCTGCATCCTTAAAGGTGGAAAAGGTCGAAGACTCAAGTGAAGAAGATGAAGAGGACAACATGAATTTAATTGTCAAAAAGTTCGGCAAGTTCTTAAGAAGAAAGAAGAACATAAAGTTCACAAAGAGCAACAACAACAACAAAAGGGGTGACAACAACTTCACTTGCTTTGAATGTGGTAAGCCTGACCACATTAAATCTGAATGCTTTATGTTTTTGAAAAAGCAACAAGGTGAAAACAAGATAAAGAAAGAAGGAAAGCCTAAGAAAGCCTATATAACTTAGGAAGATAATGAGTCAACAACTTCTGAATCATCAACTGAAAATGAAGAAGCAAATGTGCGTCTCACTTCCACAATTAATGAAGATGATGATCTCTCAATTGTTGAAACTGAGGTAAGTTCTGAATTTGATCAAGTCATTAATGTTTTTCATGAAATGCATGAAGAGACCAAAAAGCTCACAATATCCAATAATAAGCTAAAAGGAAATCTTAGATGGCATGTTACAAAAATTACAGAATTGCAAACTAAAATTTGTGACTTGAAAGAAGAAAATAAAAAACTTGTTTTAAGTTACAAAATAAATGGATGTGTAAGTGCTTCTTCTTCATCTAATGTTAACAAATACAATATGTTGCAAAAGGATTTTGATGATTACAAAAGAAGTCATGGAGAAAAATACATGTTACTCCTATATAAGAATAGTGATTTGATTGATTTTTTAAGAAAGCTTTACAAAGGTAGATGCAACTTAGTTGAAATGATAAGTATGCAAAAATATGTTGAAGATACTTCTAGTTTGGGTTACAAACAAGGTTTAAAGTCTTTTGGCAAAACTATATTTGTACCACCAAAACAGAAAAATCAAAAGAATGTTTATGATTCAAAGATCAATCAAAATCTGTAACATGCAACTATTGTATGATGAAAGGACATACATCTTATAAATGCTATGCTAGGAGATTCTATGTGCCTAATGGAGAATGTATTTGGGTGCAAAAGAAGAAGAAAGTGGCTAACCCCTATGGACCCAACCTCAATTGGGTACCTTCCTTTGAAAATTGATTTGAATTTTGCAGGTATGTCTAAGAGCAAGATCATCATTATGGTATCTTGATAGTGGATGCTCTAGACATATGACTGGTGACATATCAATGCTCACAAATCTGACTCTTAAAGATGGTGGATTTGTCACCTATGGAGACAACAACAAAGGGAAGATAATAGGTGAAGGAAATATAGGAGACAACTTTAAAACCAAAATAAGAAATGTTCTTTATCTAGAAGGTTTAAAGCATAATCTCCTAAGTATAAGCCAACTTTGTGATAAAGGGTTCAAAGTGTCATTAAATGACAATTGGTACATGATATGTGATGGACAAAATGGTGAGGTGATTCATATAGGTAAAAGAAAAGGTAATATCTATTTACTTTCGATAGATCATGCATTCTTTCACAACATTTCTTGCTTAATAAGTAAAATTTATGAATCTTGGCTATGGCATAGAAGGGTAAGTCACATTAACATGCATCATATGAACAAGCTAATTAAAAAGGATTTAGTCATTGGCTTACCCAAACTCAAGTTTGAAAAGGACAAATTATGTGACCCATGTCAAAAGGGGAAACAAACAAAAAAATCTTTTCAAAGTAAAAATGTTGTTTCTACTTCAAGACCCCTTGAATTACTTTACATGGATTTGTTTGGTCCTTCTAGAACTATGAGTTTGGGAGGTAATTACTATGGGCTTGTCACAGATGATTACTCTAGATTCACATGGACTTTGTTTTTGAAATCCAAGAGTGATGCTTTCAATGCTTTTAGAAAATTGACCAAACTTGCTCAAAATGAAAAGGGAAGCAAAATTATCTTAATAAGAAGTGATCATGGTAGAGAATTCCAAAATGAACATGTTGAAAAATTCTTTGAAGAAAATGGAATTAACCACAATTTTTAGCTCCAAGAACAACTCAACAAAATGGTGTTGTGGAGAGGAAAAATAGATCCCTTGAAGAAGGTGCAAGAACTCTTCTTAATGAGAGAAATTTGCCTAAATATTTTTGGGCTGATGCTGTAAGTACAGTTTGCTACGCTTTGAATAGATTACTAATAAGGCCTATTTTGAAGAAAACCCCTTATGAACTATACAAAGGTAGAAAACCAAACATTTCTCATTTGAGAGCATTTGGCTGTAAGTGTTTTGTGTTAAATAATGGTAAAGAATCACTTGGAGAATTTGATGCTAAAGCTGATGAAGCCATTTTCCTTGCATATTCATTACATAGCAAATTATGTGATGCTTGTTAAAAGGGAAAACAAACAAATTTGACTCTGATTTTATAAATAATTTTAAAAGATCAAGTTTAAACCAATTCACCCCCCTCTTGGTTATTGTGGGTATTTCTATTGTTTTCAAGATGGTTCTAGGAAAAACCATCTTAGAAAGTCTAGATTATAAGACAACTTTTTGCAAAAAATCGTCTTAGAATCCTCAATTTTTTAATTTTTTTAAAAAAGCCATTCTAAGACGGTTCTCTGAAAAACCGTTTGAGAGATGGATACAAGAATATGATAAATTTTATTTGAACATCAGCCGCCCAAAACCTCCATTTCTGCCACCCGAATTGAGAAATTTATTTCCTTCTCAATTCTTATCCAAATTTAGTGCATAGTATATGGAATTAAAGATATAGATGTCTAATACAACATATAAAAATTTCAGATAAATCTAGTTTGTGTACTGCTTGAAGCAATTAAAACCTTAAGGGATGTCAGTATGGAATTTCTCAGCTTGCTTTTGGTTTTGAAGTCTAGATTAAAAATGTTATAACCAGAGTTTTATAACTCCAAATAATTCATGTGATACCTTGTTAGAAAGCTTAGGAAGTCTAGTTTAACATACTATAAGATGATAATTTTTTGGACTAGTATATTGGTACAGAATAAACAATGAGTGAACCCCATCTGGTTAAGTGTTTCTAGCCCTTTGGACCTTTTGGATCGAGCACAACTTGTAACTCTTGGAATTTTGGCCCAAGGAATCAAATATTCAACTCAAATTTAGACTACCCAGAAGTGTAGTCACGTGGAAAAGCAATAGAATAGGCATAGCTAAGTGAACTAATAGGAATAAAAGTTTGGTAAACCAAAGCCAATGGTAAGTCAATGAAGATAAGCTTTTTGAACCAACCTTTCTTGGTGGCATTCAAGGTGGAAAGAAAGCATTAAATGAGGGAATCTTGCAAATAAAAATATAATTTCAGCCAAGACATAAGCACCAATCAGATTGTGTTTCATGTCCAAGCCTTTCCACATGGCATAAAATCAAGTTAAGATAAAGCTTAAGTCATAAAATCTTCTAAGGTAAATGATTACCTAGTTAGAATCTAACTAAACTAACTTCTAAACCATTTTCTAATCCAACTAAAACCCTTACATCTGAACCAATTAACATAGTATAAATAGCTTGGCTGCTCCAAAATTTTTTCATAAACCACTAGCACCAAAACTCATCCCATGGTTACTTGCTTCCTTGCATCGAACTTTTTATTTCTTATCTTCTCTTATTAATTTCAAACCATAGCTTCACCTCTACATCAAATTTTATTCTTTTCAAGACTTCATTCCTTAGAGGATTTACAAGAGAAGCAACCACTTAATCAATTTCAAATCCAAATCCATTTGAGGTAGGCTAGGCTTAAATCTCTAGTTAATCATTTGTTTGGATTAACATATATGCTTAATTGGGCAGATTTATGGTTATTATTTAGGTTGTAAATTCATGTTATTTCAAGGTTATTTTATGATATTGAAATGTTGATTTAAACCATAGGATAGGTGATGATTTATAGGCTGAAATATTGGTGATGTTTGGAAGTATATTTGGTGATCTTTGGAAGTGATTTTGATGATATTTGGGTTGTTTGTTCATAGTTTTATTATGGTACTATTTTGAATTAATTTTTGGAAGTATAGGTTGAATGATATATAGATAAATGGTTCAAATGCTTGAGTAATTAAATTTGAGGATGAAGTAGTAAGGTGGTAGGTGAAAGGGGATTAAAATGCATGCTAGCTTATAATTTTCTTGTGAAAGTTTAAAGGAGCTAGAAATTATTTGAAATATATATTGTGGTTTATTAGTTAAACTACTAACATGATTTGTTTGTAGCCTGAAGATATTAAATTGTCATGCTTAAGTTGGTATAATTTTGCCTGAATAAGGTATGGTGGTTTAACCATACTTGTGGTACGTATAATGTTATGACAACAAATTTTTTTTCATAAGGTGGTATATATTTTGCTTATGGATTTTATTGTGAATGGATTTTGATTTATGATATGTTGATTTATGTTTCCAAGTCCAGTATGAGATTTTTGAAACAAAATTTGATACTACATACAGTACGATATGTAGTGATCAGGTGCAAGTACATGACATAAATCATGCATGTTTGGGTAAGACGATCGCAGTGTCTACATCCAGTACGAGGTGCAACTACATACAGTATGATATGTAGAGGCCATGTGCATCCTGGGAAAATTCATTTCATGTATTCATATAGTTTACATAATTATTTTATGATGATTTACTAACGTATTAACGTGTTTTGGTGGTTTAGTTTTGTCTGCTGAGAAATTTTATTTCTCACTAGATTTGTTTCATTTTTTTTTATGTAGATGGCAAAAATGATCAATTTCATTGACACCTTGGAATGATGGTGGTACAAAGATAAAGAATTGTCTCTAGGAAATGAATGATGAAAATGTTGTAGTATCTTATGTTTCGTTGAGAATGACTCTTGTACAAGGATTGTGGCTACGTATTATATATATGAGTTTAACAACTTCTATAACTTCTATAATTTATATGTTTTAGAAATTATACTAGGATCCGTTCAGTACAAATAAAATAGTAATAAAAATTATCTAACGATTCTTAAAAATTTAACTCTAATAAAAATATAATATCTAGAATAATTTTAGGTCATTACAAAGAGGACACTCTCTTACCCAACAATCATATAAGGTAACCTGTTAAGTTTTTGAATGTAATTTTAATGAATCTTCCACTGACCAGACCACAACAATACCAAACCTTGATTTGTGAAGGACACCTGCATATATTATTCCATTCATCATTCTTCACATAGCAATTGCCAATACCATTAATCATTCCCATGAATACAAGCCTCATGATTCCTTGTCCATAATACATAAGGACAATTATAGCTTGATAGTTTATGTTGTTTCCATGACCATGCTTGATATTTTTATTGTTTCAACCAGGGCTATCGTGTTCATAAGTGCATTATAAAAAATAACAACATTAATATGTTTCCAGATACCAAAAATAATTGAACACCAAAGTACCTACACAATATCTCTTTCTGTTTTCAATCTAGAGACTTCTGGCTTTTGTCATAGATGTCCTTCCAGATTAGTATATCGAAAATGATTAGTACATTTTCTATTTGGGCACATATCCTTTTATCGACATGTAGTTTGATAGTAGAGTATCAAAACATGTTAAAAATAATTATTATTTCTTACAGAAAGATGAATAGGTGTCATATTATGATGAAGAGTCAAAGCCAAAGTTTGGACAATTATTTGAAACTTTGAAATATGGAGAATTTTTTGCCACTAACTATGCAATTAGTGTCAGATTTAGTGTGCATTCATCATCAGTAGCTAAAAAAATGAAGTGGTGATTTGGAAGTGTAATACCTTGAATTTTAAGCATGGGATTAAGCCTGGTGATTAGGGATGATAATCACACTTTGGATTCCAAGAGAAGCATGAGAAAGGAGTTTAGAGGCTGATACGGCCATCTCGCGCGATCCACGTGGGATGTGGCACGATCCGCGCGGGAGGCCTGGATCAGAGCTGTGCATTCGGCCATCTCACGCGATCAGCCTGGTTACGGCGCTAACCGCGTGGATGATTCGAATGGTGGTAGGTTCGAAAGGATGGCACGATCAGCGTGGATATGGCGCGAACCGCGTGATAGGCACGAATCAGAGGATGATTTTGACATTATGGCATGATCAGCGCTGGACACGGCGCGATCCGTGCCAGACTTTCGGGACAACCTTATAATAGCTCGTTTTGGATTCGAAAAAGGGAGAGAAAAGGCTTCTTCTTCCTCCCTCAGCCCTAACCTCCATTAGAGACTGGTTCAAGCTTGCTAGGACTATATTGCTTGCTTTATATACCATCCTTTAGCCTTTGATTGTGAGATAAACACTTTGAAAGCTTGAATCATCTAAGCATTATCTTGAAAACCCCTTTTGATTGAGTTTTGGAATCTCCAGAGAAAAGCTCAGAGAACTTGAAAGTGGCTGAGACCCACTGCGTGGAAAGGACACCAGAGCTCGAGGAGGTTGTCCTTGGGTCTTCTGTGTCACCTTTGAGGTAAGAAACTCAAGTTTCTCCGTTTGATTTTGAGTTTGGGGGTTCTCATGAATAGTGACCCATATGAGCTGGGGCTAGAATTAGCCCAGGGTCCTGTAGAGAGATGTGTTCAAGGGGTTGTCCTGAGGAAGTTAGAGCCTGGAACCATCATTATTGATGAAGTTTGATTTCGGCTCTGAGGTTATGTATGAGTAGAGAAAAGACTGGTTATTTGGTTATTGTAAACCTGAGAGCAGTTGATAAAGTCGCTCAAGAGATAGTATAGATGTTGTTTATGAATTGTATTGGTTGCATTGAGAAGGCTAAAGCAAGGATGTATCTTATGTTAGCCTGATCAGAGTCTTGGGAGGGACTCTGTAGCCTTGGTTAGGCTGAGTAGGATCCTTTTGAGGGTCTGAGAATCACTTGTGAAGTGATTGAGTGTGTGTTATGTAGAAAGGATTATAGTTCCTTTCGTTATAACGGCCTAGAACCGTGTTTGATGAGTTATATGCTTGTGCTTATCTAGGACGTGAACCTGATAGCTCTAGTGGTGGTGATCACGTGGCCGAGAGAGTCGGTATTTTGCCTAGAGCAGGTAAGCTCTTGGTTCTTGAATGTGTGTTCTTTACTGTGTTCTACCATGCACCAAATGGGGTGATGGTTCTAATGTGGGTAAATACATGTATATAGAAATTGTATATTGATGTGATTGATTAATGGATTGTACTCTGTACCCTATGATGGGAATTGATGTGTATTGATCTGAGATGATGAAATATAAGTTGAACCCAGTGATTGGGAAATTGATATGTATGGCTATGAACTGTTTGACTTAGGATATACCGGATTGAATATGAGATTGAAATGTGAATTCTATGAATGAGTTGAATCCTATAGTAGTAGGATAGATGACTTGAGATTGAGTAAGACCTGCTGTGAGATGTTCCTGTGATATAGATGTAGCCTCCCGAATGGAGATGTTTCTATATCCACAGAGGTAGCCTCCTCAGGCGATTGTGTTGATATAGATTATGAGATGTGCCTGTGATATATAGATGTAGCCTCTTGAGTAGAGATGTTCCTATATACATAAATGTAGCCTCATAAGATGGAGATGTGCCTGTTATATAGACGTAGCCTCTTATAATAACCTAGGCTTTTATAAAAGAAAATAAAAGAAATAAAAATTTAAAATTTATAAAATTCCGTCATAAAAGCCTTAGTGACGGATTTAGCGACAGAATTAGCGACGAAATTAGAGACGGATTTAGCGACGGAGTCTACGCCAGGAGCGGCAGAGTGGCGCCAAGAGCGCCACAGGTGCTGGAAGTTGGCGCGAAGAGCGCCACAGAGGCTGGAAAGTGGCGCCAGGGCCGCCAAAGTGGCGCCAGATGCACTGGATTTTGGCGCCAAGAGCGCCAGTGTGGCGCCAGGAACGCGGCATGTCGGTCAGGCCACCTATATAATGCAAAATCGTAATTTTTCAGAGGAAATCACTGTTCCTCTTCCTTCCTGAGCCCAGACCTCCATTGTTGCACCTTCGGAGCTTGATATTTCCATTATAAGCCATTAAAACAGCTTCTAATCACTTCTATATTGGATTAGAACTATCGGAGAGCCAAATTCCAGCCTAGCTTGTGAGAAACATCCAATTCCCTGAGATTCTGCAAATATTGAGTTGTGGGAGAGAAAAGAAAACAGTTCAGGGACACAGGAGTTGGGAGAAAGACTTCTCCAGCCTTTCTCTAGGGATCTGAGGGCGTGAGACGCATATCACTGGTGGAGGTCACCACGAGACTAGGAGAGCTGATTCTGAGCTGAGACCAGGTAAGCTCAGTGTTTTTGGGGAATGTTTCCCCTGCTTGTGTTCACTACACCATAAATGGGTGATTGTTTGATGTATTGTGCATGCTGATATTGTATGATGCTGTAATACTGTTATACGTATCAGATGTGATAATATGTGGTGATGGCATACTGTAAACGAAATGCTAGACAGACCCTGAGATGGGGTACATTTGTACTGATTACATTAGCATAATGTACGCTGTGTTGGATTTTGATTGATGATGATGATACTGTGTGTTATAATTGCATGAGCATTTACTGGCCAGTAGATTGAGGAACTATGGACCCCATTGGGAATGTGCCCTTAAGTGGATGATCTCCCTTGGGATAATCCATAGGCGTCCATGTAAATCCTGAGTAGATGTGCCTTTAAGTAGATGATCCTATTCAGGTGTTGGGTGGCAAGTCCTGAGTAGATGTGCCTTTCAGTAGATGATCCTACTCAGGCATGAGTCCTGAATAGATGTGCCCTTCAGTGGATGATCCTATTCAGGCAAATTGTGTTGCTTGCATATGTTGGTTTTGGGCTGCTTGTGTATGCAGCATGATCATATAGGCCGTGAAGGCTGATTGTTTGATGAATTTTTGTATGAGATGTTCTCTGTTATCCTATGTTATATGTATATATATTGGTGTGCTGGAAAGTGAACTAGGGGGAGGGAAACCTCTGAGAACCCTGAGTTTACTGGGATATTATCTCACCCCTGTTTGGGGCTCATGTTACAGGAGCTGAGACTGAAGTCACTGAGAGATCCCAAGGCAAAAGGCCTGAGCTGGGATAGCGTGGTAGAGAACCCTAGGCTTAGAAGACTGAGCTTGTTGGCTCACATTTTGTTTATTTTGTCTGTATTTTGATACCTAGGGAAAATTTGTATAGTTTTGAGAACTATGTATCTTGTAAAGGACAGAGATTCACCATATATGTATATAATGTGTATTTATATCAGATTCAGGCTTCCTTTATTGTTTTGTTTCCATGCTTGCTGCGTTATCCTGATATTGTAATAATGTTAATATGCCGGGTGCACACGGGTGTTACACCTCTTGATTGAGATGTTCCTATATACACAGATGAAGCCTCCGATAGATATGTTGAGATTCAGGCATGAGATGTTCCTAGTATATAGAGGTAGCCTCCCTGGGTGGAGATGTTCCTATATACATAGATGTAGCCTCTGCCGAGTAAATTGATGTATAACACCTGAGTATTGACAGGTTGAGATGAAATGATAGTTATGATGTTAATGAAAGGGAATGAGATCCCTGCCTGATATGATGAATGTTTGAGATATGTTTTGATGTTGAATCTGCTTATGAATTGTTAAAATATACTATTTCTATGTATGTGCTTGAAAGTGAACCAGGGGAAGGAAATACCTTCAAGGGCCCTGAGTTTACTGGGATTTTATATCTCACCCCTTGCATGGGGCTTATGTTTTGCAGGTGAATCCTCAGGAGGAGCAGATAGATCCCAAGGCAAGAAGCCTATGCAGGGATAGTTGCTACTTATAAACCTTAGGCTTAGATGACATGAGCATGTGGCTCTGATATTTTGTATTTTGCCTTTGGTTTGGTTTTGTTGTACCCTGAGTGGAGATATATGTACAGTTTTGTACTTAAACAGAGATTTTATGTATAATCACCATATTATTATGTACAGTGTGTATGATAACGGTATTTGATGATACCCTTCTATAGTATGCTTCCAAACTGCTTAAACTCTGATCTGTTATATATAATGATTGTTGATTATGCGTGGTAATGACCCTGATGATTGAATGGGGCGTTACATTATGGTATCAGAGTAGTTTTGATAGGGAAGCATTATAATATGGTGAATTGTGTGATTGTTGTGTTGTCCTGGGGGTTCATTCTGGTAATTGCATGTGTGACTGTTGAGAGTGAGCTTGATCAACTCACCCTTTTGTGTGATATGTGCAGTACCATGGTGAGGACCCAGACCAATGAGGTAGGACGGGTGCAGATGAACACCCTGATCCAGTGGTAGTCGCCTTGGCCGTTATGCAGCAGGAGATAGCTGCAAGCAGGCAGGCTAATGAGGCCTTGATGAAGGCCAATGAGGAGTTGATGGCTGAGTTGAGATCTTAGTGCAGAGAAGATAGAGCACCTTCTCCACATCCTACACCTGAGGGCGAAGGTAGTCGCTGTAACGACCGCTTCTACTTTGCTTTATTTCGTATTTATTTTATCAAATTACGGGGGTTTGTTTTTTTTTTTCGAAAAACAGAAAGAATAAAAGTCCAAAGGAATTTTCGTTTGATTTTGAAAACGGTTTTAGAAATCATAAAAGTTTACGCGTTATTTAAATGACGTAGTTCATGACGTTCACCTATTCATACCATACAGTCCATTATTACAAATTCACAGTTCAATACATAAACAGTCCATAACACAGATCAAAGTAAAGATTATCAACAAGCAGAGAATCATCACAAAATCTTCATCACATCTTCTTGTACAGCATCCGTAGTTATTGTCACTGTTCCTCTGCTCGCCCAAATAATTTGGGATCATTACAGGTGTCAACCACAAGACACAAATAGGGTAAGTCATGATAAACAAAATTTAAATATAAACAGTCATACTAATTATACGTAAATGGTTATATAAGAATACAGAGAATTCATTAAAACATTTACTCAAATTTAATTATCATCATTTACTCCACACATGTCTATCATCTCTTTCTTCGCACATACTTGTTATGCAATGTAAGAAAATGCATGCTCATCTTATTATATAATGCATGACTGAGATCTCAGGTTAACGTCTCAATAATTGTGGCCACAGTCAGATAACCCCACCCTCACCTTAGTGGAATGAACTTATCCATCCTGTCAGGGTAACCCAGTGGCGCGTAGGATTATCACTCCCACCCATGTGATCATCATGGTGGTGTGGTCCTCACTGTCTCAATTACCCCCAAGTTAAAAACACGTATGGACTCAGTTTAGTTATCTGACACACCTCTTCATGAGGTTCATCTCATCATCTGCGGATTAACCCCCGCTCGGATATATGCTCATGATATGAATAATTTATTTTATCATCTCGTTGATTTCTTTTTCTCATCACGTTCATCTCATCACTTTCATCTCAAAACTCATCATCATCAACATGGTACATCTCTTAAATCATTTCTCATCAAAATCACAAATCACCCAATACCATGTTAACTTTATTAAAGTATATAGAATTACTTAATAACACGTAAGTTTCACCAAACTTCATCACATAACTTTCCCTTCACTTTACTTAATTCCATACTTGAACAATTATTATACTTGCTTAGTTAAATCTCAAAATTCATTTATTTCAACATGGTTCAATTTTGAGTTTAACAACAAAACAAATAAAAGAATAATTAAGATTAAAGAAGCATTACAACTAAACAATTACAACTAAACAAAATAAATGGTTAAAGACTTCTTAAAATAAATAGTTAGAAGAGTATGTATACAACAAAATAGAAAGTTAGAAGACTATTTAAAATTAAAGAAACTTTATAAATTAAATAATTAGAAGGATATTTAAGATTAAGGAAACATTACAAACTAAACTAATTCACTAAACACAAGATACTATCTACAAAGTAATTCATGAAACAATATAACTTAAACCATTAAATATTATCTAGAGAGTTTTGTAAGTGTTTAATTTTAATCTATTTGTTTCACCATCCATAAAATCCAAATAAAATTTCCATAATCATTCTCATCAAACACTTTGGTTCTTTAATTCTTCTTTTCCCTTTCCAATCATCACACTTAAATCTTTATTAACCCAAATATT
>PYAF01002669.1:69535-87027 GCA_007407185.1 Glycine tomentella | reverse complement strand
AGGAAGTTTACTACACTTTTGCATCTTACAAGTTTTTAAGCATTTATTACTTCTTTTTTATTAACCAATTAGATTTAAGCTTGACTTTTCAACCCTTCAAGTGGTCATGATTGACTTTTCTAAGACTTTTCTAAAGCATTTCCTCCTTGGTTTTTAGTTTGCAAGGCCAATACTCATCCTTAAGGCCAAATTTACATAATTTTTCCTTTTATAACATGTAACACTTATTCCTATTTTCCTATTGGTCCAATTTGCTTCTAATTATGGAAATTATCAAACTAACTCCTTTAAAACACTTGTCCCTTTCATAATTAAGAGAAAATTCTCTAGATCAAGTTCATACTTGCCTGATAATTTTCTGAGGCCATCTTGATCAGTTTTGAACTAGGGGCATTTTGGTAATTTAAAAAATGTCCAAGGGTATCTTCGTCATTTCCCCCAAATCTTTTATACTGTCCTGAACTAATATTTAACCCTAGTAATTGGCTGTGATTCCCACAATTTTGGGGTGTTACAGTCGCCAGGTGGCTGGGGCTAGCCATCTTGCTGATGGGCCTAGCCATATCAGAGGAGGAAGAGACTGTTGCTAGAGGGAGGATGCTCACAGCCTTCCGTAAGCATGATCCTCCGGTGTTTCATGGAGATTATCATCCAGTGGTGGCGGCCCGATGGTTACAGGCCTTAGAGAAGATATTCACTGTGATGGAGTGTTCAGACCATCACAGACTCCTTTATGCCACCTACATGTTACATGGAGATGCTCATGAGTGGTGGATTACCACAGCTGAGTTAATGAGAGGCCAGGGAGAAGCTATCACCTGGCAGGCTTTCGAAGCCCAGTTCCTGGACAGATATTTTCCGCGTGATGCCAGAGAGCAGAAGCAGGCGGAGTTTGAGACTCTTGTCCAGGGACAAATGTCAGATGACCAGTATTTGGCTAAGTTCAATGAGTTAGCCAAATATGCTCATTTCAGGAGGGAGTTACCTGATAATGAGATGCTTGCAGCTAAGTTCCAGAGGGGACTTAGAGATGATATTGAGGAGAGGATAGCTGGCAGTGGATCTTGAGATCTGGGAAGCCTTGTCAGACAGTGCAGGCAGGTGGAAGACATGATCAGGAGACGGAGTGGCAGTCATCCTATTCCTCCTAGTAGACCTGATGTGAGGAGATCTTGTGGTATAGGCCCAGCCGGGAAGGGCAAGAGCAGAGATCTGAGAGTTTCTTCCTCTTCAGATAGGTTTAAGAGGAGCCAGAGAGATAGGCCACCGAGACCAGGCCTAAGCCCGAGATGTACTACTTGTGGGAGGACTCACTGGGGTGCATGCTCTACTGGTATGTTGGTGTGCTTCAGATGTGGCAAGCCTGGCCACTTTGCTAGACAGTGCCCACAGGCCAGAGACCGGGCCATAGCTGCTCCTGTGATCTCAGTTGCACCCACCACAGGCCGGATTTATACAGTGGATGCGAGGGAGGCAGCTAGATCCCCAGATTTGATTAGAGGTACAATTTTGATTGGTATGTGTGATGTTAGAGTATTGTTTGATTCTGGAGCCACTCACTCGTTCATTAGTGATCACACTGCTCTAGGACTGGACTTGCGTATGTTCAGGCTTTCTTCTCCCATGGAGGTGACCACAGCCTCTAGAGAGCAGTGTAGAGTGGAGTTGTGTTGTCAAGATGTACACTTTCTGTATGATGGCTGAGAGTATAGTGTGGATTTGTATTGTTTGGCGATGCCTAACCTTGAAATTATTTTGGGTATGGATTGGTTGACCAGATACGGTGTCATGCTGGATTGTTGTCGTAAGAGAGTGGTTGTGTCTTCAGATGATATTGGCCCGAGTTCAGTGGCATTTCTTTCAGTGTTACAAGTTTGTAAGGAACTGAGAGGAGGAACTCAGGGGTATATGTTGTTGAGTTCAGCGGTGGAAAGACAGGGAGTGGATATGTCTGAGATTCCGGTGGTAAGCGAGTTTGTTGATGTGTTCCCTGAGGAGATCACACAGCTTCCACCGGACAGGGGAATAGAGTTCTCCATTGATTTGGTTCCAGGTGTGGGACCCATATCCATAGCTCCTTACCGCATGTCTCCTTTAGAGTTAAAGGAGTTGAAGGCACAGATTGAGGACTTGTTGTCCAAATAGTTTATCAGACCGAGTGTGTCGCCGTGGGGAGCGCCGGTCCTCTTTATGAAGAAGAAGGATGGAGTATGAGGCTATGTGTGGATTACAGGCAGCTGAATAAGGTTACTATTAAGAATAAGTATCCTTGGCCCCATATTGATGATTTGTTAGATCAGTTGAGGGGAGCCTGTGTATTCTCCAAGATAGATCTGAGATCCGGATACCATCAGATTCGGATTAAGCCCGGAGATGTACCGAAGACGGCTTTCAGGTCGAGGTATGGACATTATGAGTTTCAGGTCATTCCTTTTGGTTTGACTAATGCGCCAACAGTGTTCATGGATTATATGAACAGAGTTTTCAGACCATACCTGGATCAGTTTGTGGTAGTGTTTATAGATGATATTCTGATCTACTCCAGGAGTCAGGAAGAGCACGCGGAGCACCTTAGAATTGTTTTGCAGATTTTGAGAGATCATCAGCTGTATGCTAAGTTATCTAAGTGTGAGTTTTGGCTTTCAGAGGTGAAATTCCTGGGCCATGTGATTTCAGCAGCTGGTGTATCAGTGGATCCTAGTAAGGTAGATGCTGTGATGACTTGGGAGAGGCCCAAGAATGTTTCAGAGGTCCGTAGTTTCCTTGGTCTTGCAGGATACTACAAGAAGTTCATTCAGGGGTTTTCACAGATGGTATTACCCTTGACTCGCCTTACTAGAAAGGGTAACCCATTTGTATGGACTCATGAATGTGAGGAGTGCTTCATGAGGTTGAAGGAGAGATTGACCACCGCTTCGGTGTTGGTTCTTCCTGATCCTAAGGGATGTTTTGAGGTATACTGTGATGCTTCCAAGCGGGGCCTTGGTTACGTACTGATGCAGGAGAAGCGGGTTGTTGCCTATGCTTCTAGACAGTTGAAACCGCATGAGAAAAATTATCCTACTCATGATTTAGAGCTGGCGGCCATTGTCTTTGATCTAAAGGTATGGAGGCATTATCTGTATGGTGCCCAGTTGGTGGTATTCAGTTATCATAAGAGTCTCAGATATCTCTTTGATCAGAAAGAGCTGAATATGAGACAGAGGCGTTGGATGGAGTTCCTCAAAGATTACGATTTTGAGTTGAGATACCATCCAGGCAAGGCGAATGTTGTTGCTGACGCCTTGAGCAGGAAGCATATGAGTGTTGCCTGCATGATGATCTCTGACTGTGAGTTGATTGAAAAGTTCAGAGATATGCATCTGAATGTGACTGAAGGTACTAAGGGTCTTAAGTTGAGTAGGACCAAGGTTGGTAATGAGTTGATACAGAGGATCTGAGAGGCTCAGAAACAAGATGACTCTATGATAGACCTGTTGGGCCGACAGGAGTGTCATTGGGAGCCTGAGGATTTGATGATGTACCAGGATCGAATTGTGGTGCCTAAAGGCGAGATGGTTGATGCAGTTCTGGCTGAGGCTCATAAGGGCCAGTTTTGTATTCATCCAGGTGCTACCAAGATGTATCAGGACCTCAGAAGGAGATTTTGGTGGCCAGGGATGACGAGAGATATAGCTGAGTATGTATCTAGATGTTTAGTATGTCAAAAAGTAAAGATTGAGCATCAGAGGCCGTCAGGTTTGCTGCAGCCATTACAAATTCCTGAGTGGAAATGGGACAGCATTTCCATGGACTTTGTAGTTGGGCTGCCGAGGACTCAGACTGGGTGTGACTCCATCTAGGTGATCGTTGACAGATTGACTAAATCTGCTCATTTCTTACCTGTAAAGACTGACTACACTGCAGAGAAGCTGGCTCAGCTATATGTCAGAGAGATTATCAGACTGCATGGGGTTCCTGAGAGTATTGTCAGTGATAGAGATCCTATGTTCACTTCCAGGTTTTGGGGTGCACTTCAGGAGGCGTTTGGAACCCAGTTGAAACTCAATACAGCTTATCATCCTCAGACGGATGGTCAGACTGAGAGAACCATCCAAACACTAGAGGATATGTTGAGAGCCTGTACTTTAGAGCAGGGGGTCCGGTGGGATAGATATTTACCTCTGGTGGAGTTCTCATACAATAACAGTTTTCATGCAAGCTTAGGTATGGCTCCTTATGAGGCCTTGTATGGCCGAAGATGCAGGACTCCTGTTTGTTGGTCTGAGGTAGGTGAGAGACAGCTGTTAGGACCTGATATGGTTCAGGAGACTTCTGAGCAAATCAGATTGATCAAGGATAAGCTGTTAAGAGCTCAGAGTCGACAGAAGAGTTTCTATGATCATAAACACAGACCGCTACAGTTTGAGGAGGGCGACTATGTGTTTCTGAGGCTATCTCCAGTCACCGGTGTTGGACGGGCGTTGGGTGTGAGGAAGCTTAGCCCTAGATTCATTGGTCCTTATCAGATACTTTAAAGGTTAGGACCAGTGGCTTATAGGCTAGCTTTGTCTCCCCAGTTGTCGGGATTACATGATGTGTTCCACGTATCGCAGCTCAGAAGGTATGTATCAGATCCTTCACACGTGGTGGAGCCTGACACTGTTCAGATCAGAGAGAATCTGACTTGCCCTACACGACCAGTTAGGATTTTGGACCGCACAAAAAAGAAGATCAGGAGTAAGACCATTCCTATCATCAAGGTTCAGTGGGATGGCAGATCACCTGAGGAAGCAACTTGGGAACGAGAACAGGAGCTATTACAGCTATATCCCGAGTTATGTGCCAGGTATGATCTTAATTTTGCGGACAAAATTATTAAAAGAGGGGGTGTAATGTAATACCTTGAATTTTAAGCATGGGATTAAGCCTGGTGATTAGGGATGATAATCACGCTTTGGATTCCAAGGGAAGCTTGAGAAAGGAGTTTAGAGGCTGATACGGCCATCTCGCGCGATCCGCGCGGGAGGCCTGGATCAGAGCTGTGCATTCGGCCATCCCACACGATCAGCGTGGTTACGGCGCTAACCGCGTGGATGATTCGAATGGTGGCGCTGTTCGCGTGGGTATGGCGCTGGCCGCGCGGTAGGTTCGAAAGGATGGCGCGATCAGCGTGGATATGGTGCTAACCGCGTGATAGGCACGAATCAGAGGATGGTTTTGACACTATGGCACGATCAGCACGGGACACGGCGCGATCCGCGCCAGACTTTTGGGACAACCTTATAATAGCTCATTTTGGACGCGAAAAAGGGAGAAAAAAGGCTTCTTCTTCCTCCCTCAGCCCTAACCTAGGACTCTATTGCTTGCTTTATATACCTTCCTTTAGCCTTTGATTGTGAGATAAACACTTTGAAAGCTTGAATCATCTAAGCATTATCTTGAAAACCCCTTTTGATTGAGTTTTGGAATCTCCAGAGAAAAGCTCAGAGAACTTGAGAGTGGCTGAGACCCACTGCGTGGAAACGACACTAGAGCTCGAGGAGGTTGTCCTTGGGTCTTCTGTGTCACCTTTGAGGTAAGAAACTCAAGTTTCTCCGTTTGATTTTGAGTTTGGGGGTTCTCATGAATAGTGACCCATATGAGCTGGGGCTAGAATTAGCCCAGGGTCCTATAGAGAGATGTGTTCAAGGGGTTGTCCTGAGGAAGTTAGAGCCTGGAACCATCATTATTGATGAAGTTTGATTTCGACTCTGAGGTTATGTATGAGTAGAGAAAAGACTGGTTATTTGGTTATTGTAAACCTTAGAGCATTTGATAAAGTCGCTCAAGAGATAGTATAGATGTTGTTTATGAATTGTATTGGTTGCATTGAGAAGGCTAAAGCAAGGATGTATCTTATGTTAGCCTGATCAGAGTCTTGGGAGGGACTCTATAGCCTTGGTTAGGCTGAGTAGGATCCTTTTGAGGGTCTAAGAATCACTTGTGAAGTGATTGAGTGTGTGTTATGTAGAAAGGATTATAGTTCCTTTCGTTATAACGGCCTAGAACCGTGTTTGATGAGTTATATGCTTATGCTTATGTAGGATGTGAGCCTGATAGCTCTAGTGGTGGTGATCACGTGGCTGGGAGAGCCGGTATTTTGCCTAGAGCAGGTAAGCTCTTGGTTCTTGAATGTGTTTTCTTTACTGTGTTCTACCATGCACCAAATGGGGTGATGGTTCTAATGTGGGTAAATGCATCTATATAGAAATTGTATATTGATTTGATTTATTAATGGATTGTACTCTGTACCCTGTAATGGGAATTGATGTGTATTGATCTGAGATGATGAAATATAAGTTGAACCCAGTGATTGGGAAATTGATATGTATGGCTATGAACTGTTTGACTTATGATATACCGGATTGAATATGAGATTGAAATGTGAATTCTATGAATAAGTTGAATCCTATGGTAGTAGGATAGATGACTTGAGATTGAGTAAGACCTGCTGTGAGATGTTCCTGTGATATAGATGTAGCCTCCTGAATGGAGATGTTCCTATATCCACAGAGGTAGCCTCCTCAGGCAATTGTGTTGATATAGATTATGAGATGTGCCTGTGATATATAGATGTAGCCTCTTGAGTAGAGATGTTCCTATATACACAGATGTAGCCTCATAAGATGGAGATGTGCCTGTTATATAGACGTAGCCTCTTGATTGAGATGTTCTTATATACACAGATGAAGCCTCCGATAGATATCTTGAGATTCAGGCATGAGATGTTCCTAGTATATAGAGGTAGCCTCCCTGGGTGGAGATGTTCCTATATACATAGATGTAGTCTCTGTCGAGTAAATTGATGTATAACACCTGAGTATTGACAGGTTGAGATGAAATGATAGTGATGATGTTAATGAAAGGGAATGAGATCCCTGCCTGATATGATGAATGTTTGAGATATGTTTTGATATTGAATCTGCTTATGAATGGTTGAAATATACTATTTCTATGTATGTGCTTGAAAGTGAACCAGGGGAAGGAAATACCTTCAAGGGCCCTGAGTTTACTGGGATTTTATATCTCACCCCTTGCGTGGGGCTTATGTTTTGCAGGTGAATCCTTGGAGAGCAATTCACATTTGTTTCCTCTGTTGGAATGCTTGCTTTGAATGTAAAAATCTCTTCTTAAGTCATGATAGCTTACTTTCTATTTGGACCAATGGGAAATTTCCAAGCTCCTTAACTTTCCATGTGGCCTATCTTGAAGTTTCTAAAGCTTTTCTCCCTTGATATTGTAACACCCCGGACGTGTTATCATTAATAATATCATAAGCGCGCTATCAGCGTTAAACAAATGCGTTGAATTCTATGAATGAGTTGAATCCAATGGTAGTAGGATACATGACTTGAGATTGAGTAAGACCTGCTGTGAGATGTTCCTGTGATATAGATGTAGTCTCCCGAATGGAGATGTTCCTATATCCACAGAGGTAGCCTCCTCAGGCAATTGTGTTGATATAGATTATGAGATGTGCCTATGATATATAGCTGTAGCCTCTTGAGTAGAGATGTTCCTATATACACAAATGTAGCCTCATAAGATGGAGATGTGCCTATTATATAGACGTAGCCTCTTGATTGAGATGTTCCTATATACACAGATGAAGCCTCCGATAAATATGTTGAGATTCAGGCATGAGATGTTCCTAGTATACAGAGGTAGCCTCCCTGGGTGGAGATGTTCCTATATACATAGATGTAGCCTCTGCCGAGTAAATTGATGTATAACACCTGAGTATTGACAGGTTGAGATGAAATGATAGTTATGATGTTAATGAAAGGGAATGAGATCCCTGCCTGATATGATGAATGTTTGAGATATGTTTTGATATTGAATCTGCTTATGAATGGTTGAAATATACTATTTCTATGTATGTGCTTGAAAGTGAACAGGGGAAGGAAATACCTTCAAGGGCCCTGAGTTTATTGGGATTTTATATCTCACCCCTTGCGTAGGGCTTATGTTTTGCAGGTGAATCCTCAGGAGGAGCAGATAGATCCCAAGGCAAGAAGCCTATGCAGGGATAGTTGCTACTTATAAACCTTAGGCTTAGATGACATGAGCATGTGGCTCTGATATTTTGTATTTTGCCTTTGGTTTGGTTTTGTTGTACCCTGAGGGGAGATATATGTACAGTTTTGTACTTAAACAGAGATTTTATGTATAATCACCATATTATAATGTACAGTGTGTATGATAACAGTATTTAATGATACCCTTCTATAGTATGCTTCCAAACTGCTTAAACTCTGATCTGTTATATATAATGATTGTTGATTATGCGTGGTAATGACCCTGATGATTGAATGGGGCGTTACAGGAAGTATTTTGTTTGTCACAAAGAAGGTTACACCCTATATAGAGAAAAAGATGGTTCAACTAAAACTAGAAGACATCGTCTTACTAAAGAAGGATGCAATGCTTATGTTGGTTTCACAGTATCAAAGGAAGGTAATAAGAGCTTGCTTGATTCTATGAATTCATTCACATCCATGTGCAGTACCCAGTAAGAGACAGTTTCTTAAATCAACAACAAAAGTGATTCTTGTTCATAAAAGTTGATTGCATGCATATGGTAGAGCAAATATTGGGCCTTAAAAAACACATGACTTAATAAAAGAATGTGTTAGTGATTATGAAAATGTTGGGTACACAAGAAGGGATCTACAAAATTATTTTAGAGATGTAAAACAACTCTTAAAGACTCATATGCATATGTATTTATTGATAACTTCAACAAGAAGTGTGAATTGAATCCATTATTTTATTTTGCATATAAAGTATATGTTGAAAATTGACTCAAATGTGTTTTTTGGGCTGGTGGTGTTTCTAGAAAAAAATAATTCATTGTTTGGGGATGTTGTTTCATTTGATACTACATGCAGAACAAATAAATATTCAATGATTTTTGTACCATTTACTGGAGTAGATCATAATAGGCAATGTGTTACATTTGGAGCTGCCTTCTTAGCAAATGAGATTTGATTCTTTTCTTTGGTTGTTTTAAAAAAAGAAGCATTGGGAGGAAAACAACCAAATATTATTATAACAGATCAAGATCCGGCCATGAAGATTGCAATAGAGAAGATTTTTTATTCTTCATCTCATAGATTTTGTATGATGCACATTATGAAAAAGGTTTAATAAAATTTGGGTGTTTCTCTAAATGCTAATGCGGAATTCAATGATAAATTTAATTCATGTGTTTTGGGTGCAAAGACTTTCAATGAATTTGAAGCAATATGAAAACCCATCATGTTTGAATATGACTTGCAAGAAAAAGATTGGCCCTCACATATGTATAATATTTGAGGTTTGTGGATTTCAACTTTCTTTAAAGACATATTTTTGGGTGGGATATTGAGAACAACCTCCAGATCATAAAGTGAAAATCCATTCTATGGTAATTTTTTGAATCCTAATATTGGTTTAGTTGAATTCTTGATGATATATTAGTTTGCTATAGATGCACAAAGACATACAGAGTTATTTGCTGATAATGATTCACTCTATTCTTTACCAGTTTTAAAAATGAATTGAGGCATCCATCACGAAGCCTAGATTTCCTAGCTTTTCAATGAGCCCAATCATCTTAAGAACATGACTGCTCACACTCATGCTCTCAGACATCCTACATGAGAACAATTCTCGAGAGGCCTCATACCTCTCATGCCTGCCTTTAACATCATATAACTCCTTGAGATGCAAGATGATAGAGGGAGCATCCATATGCTCATGCTGCTTATGTAGCTCAAGCGACATGGATGCCAACATGATGCATACTGCCATTATATTGTCATTCATGTGCTGCTTATGAGCTTCCATATCGTAGAACGATCAGCTTCCCCTTCCTTAGGAGCTATGGGTAAATTACCTTCTAGGACATAAGCGATTTTCTCGGCCCTAAGAACAATTCTCAGGTTACGACACCAGTCCGTAAAATTTCAATTGTTCAGTTTGTTCGTATCGAGAATAGAGCGCAGTGACAGTTGATTAATCATACTATTAACTGGGAAGATGTAAAGATAAACTAATCAATATATTGTCATGAAATAAGAATAAATTATTAAAGACTTTAAATAACATACCCCTCCCACTATTTTATCTAAGTCAATTACCCTTGTTATTTTGACTTAGGGTTATTTTATCTTAAAATTACCTTAATGGGATTAAGAGTACGATTATTTATTTTAATCATATTCCTTTCTTAAAAGATGTTTCATTTGAAATCTTTCACAAAGAATCATAAAGAAACAAAACCACAAACACATAAAGATATATGTGAAGCGTAATCATATTACAAACAACATATTATATCAAACAAGGTATCATCACCTGTCGATAGTAAAGCAACCTGGCTCTCATACCACTTGAAAAATAGGGCCTTGAAGCCCGAAGGCATGTGAGAAAAACAAAATTTTAAAAGTGGAAACACACATACCACACAAGAATCGTTCTTTAGGACATAAATGTTACCTTGTTTATATTCAAAATTTGATGATCAAGGATATGCTTGAAGATACAAGCCCTCTAATGTTGATCCACACCACTTCTTGTCAAGACTCAAGAACACTTCTTGAAGGCTACAAACAAACACCAAAGGAGGCCGGGTAGGCACACTAATGGAGAGGAAGAAGGTTAGGTTTTAAAGTGTTTTTACTTATCTAAGAGGCTCACCAATAGATGATATTGGTGGCTGAATTTTCAGCTAAAACTCACACAAAGGGGCACGTGAAAATAGAGGAAAGTAGATAGGATTTTTCCTCTCAAAACTATTAGAGAACTATGATCACAATAACACACTTTATAGAAGAGTTTGAGTCAGATGTTTTTTAACCAACAATTCTGATCATGAAGCATCCCACACGTGAAGAAAAGATAGAGTTGTTGCATTTCAAAAATTGCCAACAACATCCTATCTTATCCTCCTAAGACTAAGTCAATTACTTAGGATTTATTTTTGGCAAATGATAATCATATATCAGTCGTATGTAAGCCCATAATCAGCCCTCAAACTTCTTCCTAAAATCTAGGACATGATCATGATAAGATACTAGTTGAATTTAAATTTAAATATTAGATAATTAATTTAACTATTTAAATTAATTAATAATGTCTTGGACTACCCAAGCCCATTAACTCCATTCATGCGCCCCTCTCTCTTTAAGATAAGTATCCAAACTCTTTCTTGGGCCAACAACCATTATTAGGCCCAAAACCTTTAATGCTATAATGCTTGACAATAAAGTGTTAGTGTATGACCAATTAGGCCCAACATAGCTACTGACATAAATGAGTTTGGGCCCAACAAGGCTACTACTCATTTAATGACAACACAGAGCACTAGCAATGCTTTGTTGCCCCAGAACTAGTTAGGTAAATGACAAGATCATCCTATTAAATCTATTTGGTTTCCGTATGTATTTCCTTTCGTCTCGATTACCTTCCCATAAAACCTAGGGTAAGGAAATGTATCAGCCCTTGCGGTTTAGGGTAAGCTTTAATACGAAATAGGGAGTCTCTAATTTTACTAACTCTAAAGGCAAATCATCTCTTGATTTCTTTTACTATGCATAGATTCCCGAGTCCCATAAATGTCATCCCGATTTCTCCGATTTACAGATAACCTAATCTTTCACAGAGATTTGACGAATTCCTTCAGCTAGTCACCCTAGACTCGTGTTCTTTCAGGACATGCCCAAAGGTATACCTATGTGTCTCCATGTTTCAGGCAGAAGAGGTATACAATCAAAGCATGTCTTTTAGAACACAGTCTAGGTGAAAACTTCTGGTCTAAGGAAAGACACACCCAAATAATAAGAGACTACTCTAATGATACTATCTGTGAGATTTCCTCATAGAGTCTCTTTGTGGGTCCGTTCAGTGCGAGCTATACCCTTATAGGTCCACCCACGACTTTAGCTAAGACATCTCCATGTCTGTAGCTCATGAGATCTTTACCTTGTATCTGCATACAAGTAGTTAAGTCATGCTAGTCTTACTCGAAATCACTGATCCCCATTCTCAGTGTCTCTAGACTAGGAACTTAAAATTTAGGAGTAGACATCTGGTATCCTTGAATCTTCATGATCGTGATCCCATCACTGATACTCAAGAGATACCTATTCTATTCCAAGGGTTTTATCTAGTTACTCATATATTAATAATGATATCGAGACAGAATATGAAACAAGATAAAGAGCGCTTATAATTTATTCATGACAATATGAAAAGTACATGTATGTCCTAATCTAATGAAAAGATTGTCTCTAGGACATCCATATACTAACAATCTCCCACTTGGCCTAGAGCCAATCAGACCTAAGTCATAAACCCAAAGCCTCATAATGACTATCTTGTTTTCTCTGAGAAACAACCTTTGTCAGAGAGTCGGCTAGGTTATCATCCGTGGGAATATAATCCATCTTTACATCCATCCTATCAATGATCTCTCTAATCAGGTGATATCTACGGAGCACGTGCTTAAATCTTTGATGAGACCTAGGTTCCTTTGATTGCGCAATGGCCCCAGTGTTGTCACAATACAACTGTATGGGCTCATCCATGCTTGGAACTACCTATAGTTCAAATATGAACTTCTTGATCCAGACGGCCCTCCTTGGCTGCTTCTAAAGCGGCTATGTACTCAGCTTCTGTCGTAGAATCTGCTGTAGTCTCCTGCTTGGAACTCTTCCAAGATACTACTCCACCATTTAAGATGAATACGAACACTAATTGTGACTTGCAGTCATCTTTGTCACTCTGAAAGCTGGCGTCAGTGAATCCTTTCACTGAAAGCTCATCTACCCCACCATAGACCAGAAACACATCCTTAGTTCTTCTCAAGTACTTAAGGAAGAAAATCCCTTTTTGACCCTTCCATGCTAAATCTTCTTAGCATCTTGTCAATATACGTGGATTGAGATAATCCCAACAGCCTTTTAGATTTATCTCTATAAATCTTTATACCAAGTATAAAGGCTGCTTCTCCCAAATCCTTCATGGTGAAGCTTTCTGAAAGCCAGTCTTTAGTTGTTTGTAATGTGGGGATGTCATTTCCTATTAGTAGTATGTCGTCTACATAGAGTACTAAGAAAACAACATTACTCTCACTATCCTTCTTGTAAACACAAGGTTCATCCTCGTTCTTGATGAATCCGTTATTTCTAACGATTTCATCAAAATGAATATTCCAACTTTGTGATGCTTGCTTTAGCCCATATATCAACCTCTGCAGCTTGCATACTATATGTTCTTGTCCTTTGGATTCAAAACCTTCAGGTTGTGTCATGTACACTTTCTCCTTCAAGAATCCATTCAAGAAGGCAGTCTTGACATCATTTGCCAAATCTCATAATCGTGATATGCTGCTATGGCAAGCATAATCCTAATAGATTTGATCATGGCAATGGGTGAGAAAGTGTCATCATAGTCAACACCTTGTCTTTGACGATATCCTTTCGCAACCAACCTAGTTTTATAGGTTTGAACGTTGCCATTTGCATCAGTCTTTCTCTTAAAGACCCACTTATTACCGATAGGAATTTTTTCTTGCGGTTGTGGAACCAAGGTCCATACCTTGTTTTGATACATCGAATCTATTTCAGATTTCATGGCTTCTAGCCATTTAGAGGAGTTAACGTCCTTGACTGCCTCCTCATAGTTTCTTGGTTCATTATCCTCTACGGTTTGTTGATTCTCAATCACAAACCCATACCTCTCAGGTGGATAGATGACCTTAGTAGACCTACGAAGTTGTGTGTTTGCTTCTTCATTGGAGAACGTCGCCTGCGGTGCAGACTCGGGTTCTTCAATCTGTTCTTGTGGTCCTTGAACTTCTTCAAGATCAATTTTACTCCTACTGGCTCCTTGAGAGAGTAAATCATTCTCAAGGAATTCAACATCTTTGGACACAAACACCTTATGTTCATCCAATGAGTAAAAGTACTATCCCTTAGTACCTTTAGGATACCCCACAAATAGACATTTAGTGCTTTTAGCACTAAGCTTGTCTAATGTCAATGATTTGACATATGCTGGCGATCCCCATACTCTAAGATAACTCAGGTTGAGTCTCTTACCATTCCATATCTCATATGGAGTGGTCTGAACAGATTTAGACGGTACCCTATTTAGAAGGTATGTCGCCATGTCTAAGGCATATCCCCAAAACGATTTTGGAAGTTGAGTCTCACTCATCATAGACCTGACCATGTCTAACAAGGTTCTGTTTCTCCTTTCGGAGACACCATTTTGGTGTGGTGTGTAAGGTGCAGTAAGCTGCGAGAGGATTCCATTCTCTCTCAGATAATCTTGAAACTCATGGCTTAGATATTCACCACTACGATCTGATAGTAATGTCTTAATCATTTTTTCACGCTGTTTCTCTACTTCATTCCTATACTCCTTTAACTTTTCAAAGGCCTCAGATTTATATCTCATCAGGTAAACATACCCAAATCTCAATTTATCATCCATAAAGGTAATGAAATAGGAGTAACCTCCTCTAGCCTCTATAGACATTGGGCCACAAACATCAGAGTGAATGAGTTCTAATAACTCACTAGTCCTATGACTTTTAAGCCCTTTGGGCTTGTGACAAGTCATTTTCCCTTTTACACAAGATTCACATTGTCTATAGGATTCCAAATCCATGGAATCTAGGTATCCATTTGCATGCATCCTAGACAATCTTGTTTTATTTATGTGCCCTAGTCTACAGTGCTATAGATAAGATTGATTATCTGTCCTAGGTCATTTCACATTCACGTTGAGAACTTCTATTCCCGTTTCTAAAACATATAAGCCATTTACCAAAGAAGCAGTAACATAAACCATATCATTCATAATGATAGAAAATGTACCATCCCTAATAGTAAAAGAAAAACCATCTCGTTCTGATGATTAATTTTAGTTATTATGATTACTCAAAGATATGCCTTAATTAATTGGTTAAACCCAGATTCCTCGGTCTTTTTAACCCTTTAATCCTAATTAAGTGTTCTAATCCCTTAATAACCCCCTTTCGGATTAAGCTTTAAGCTGGCATATAAAAACTTTGCAATCCTTCATCCCTATCCCTAGGTAATGTCAAACTGTCGCTTTATCGCTTTCAGAAACTAAAACCCCAATATCCCTATTGTGAATTAAAACCCTTAATACCGCTAATAGAGTGATCAATTCTATCAATGGAATTTAAAATTGAAGAACAAGATAAAGAGAAGCAATCATCATAATATTCATTAATATCAATACAATCCACACAAGAGTTCACATTGGCTTTTGGCCTTTACCACAATCAAAGAGGGATTAGCTAGACATGGTTATGTCTAACTCAATACAATGATAAAGTAGATAAGAAAGAATACAAAGAAGAAGAAGAATCAAACCCCTCAATCTTGGCTTTCTTCTTGATCTTCCTCCATACCTCCTTCTTGGTGTTTCTGCCTCCAGGTCCCTGTTTAAAACGTCCCCTTACTTCCTTATTTATAGCCAAACTTGCAAAACCCTATTATCTTTTTGTTATTATCTTATCTTATTCAGTTTTCATATTTCAGTTGCTTCTTTATTTTGCTTCTTTTCTTCTATTTATTGCTCCTAAATATTAAAATAACAATAATTAATAATAAAATTAATGATAAGATAATTTATATCTATTTAAAGCCTTTATTTGATATTTTATCTTTAATTTCTTAATTATCTTATCATAAAAACTACATATGCTAGCAGTATATCAAATAATTCCCAGATTTAGATATTGCTGTCCTCAGTAATAAAATAAAATATTATTGCAATGGAAACTATATTCAACAATCAAGCATTTCATCACACAAACAATCTCAGAACTATTATGTTAAATGCAATTGAATTCCACATGAAAATTTTAAGAATACTTCTCAAAAGGCCTCATACCTTTCATGCCTGCCTTTAACATCATACAACTCCTTGAGATGCAAGATGATAGAGGGAGCATCCATATGCTCATGCTGCTTTTGTAGCTCAGACGACATGGATGCCAACATGATGCATACTGCCATTGTATTGTCATTCATGTGTTGCTTATGAGCTTCAATATCGTAGAACTCATAATCAGCTTCCCCTTCCTTAGGAGCTATGGGTAAATTACCTTCTAGGACATAAGCGATTTTCTTGACCCTAAGAACAATTCTCAGGTTCTGATACAATTCTATAAAATTTGAACCGTTCAGTTTGTTCGTATCGAATAGAGGGTATTGACAGTTGATTAGTCATACTATTAACTGAGAAGATGTAAAGATAAACTAATCAATATATTATCATGAAATAAGAAAAAATTATTAAAGACTTTAAATAACATGCCCCTTCCACTATTTTATCTAAGTCAATTACCCTTGTTATTTTGACTTAGGGTTATTTTATCTTAAAATTACCTTAGTGGGATTAAGAGTACAATTATTTATTTTAATCTTCGTCTGAGACTGCAAAATTAAACTAAATAACGGGTTGATCCTTATCAACAGTATCTCATACCTTCTCTTAGCATCAGGTTGACAACTCCTTGTCACTTAATGGTACATCTCATGCAACCAACCTGGCACTATTACCCCAAATAGATAAGCCCGGCTGAGCCTGCATCTCATGCATTCAGTTAAGCACTAACCAGCACCTTAAGTGTCTCACACTTCTAATACTGCTCTTATTCAACGAAGCAGTGGGTCCTAACTGAGATGTGGCACACCACCATGTAGAGGAATTTCGAGTGGCATTGGTGGTTGTAAAATATAGGAACACTTTACACTTAACCAAGAGGGGGGTGAATTGGTTAGACTTGGTAAATTAAAATTTTCTTAAATAAAATCAGAGTTTTCCCTTAGGATCTTTATCACTTTTGAAACCAAGAATCCTTATTCAATCAAATGTTCAGTCCAAGGTATCCAATAGCTCAAAATTGAATTAATAAACAAAGCAAGACAATCAAGTTGAACGGAATATAATCAAGAGAGAAATCAAGATCAAAGCACACAAAATTTATACTGGTTCACTTCAAACACTATGAAGCTACATCCAGTTTTCTTCCACTCAACACTAGAATGGAGTTCCACTATTGCAATTTTCTGTTCTTACAAGTAATTACAAAGTCTCTCTTTATTCACCCTAGATAAAGTTCAGAAATCTAAAACACTATTAGATTCTTAGAGACAGCCCCACTGAGAACATTACTCAGCACAACCCCTAGAGAAACTCTATCTCTAGATTACAAGCAAGAAACCCAATTACAATAGACAACCAAATACAAGTTCACAAAAGAATTACAACCACAAAGTTTAAGGAAAGAAATCACCTGATGATCCAGTGAATGACATGCAAATGAATGAATACAACAGGTTGAATAATGAAAACAATCTCAGAACATCACTTTCCTTATCCTTTGAAAAGAATCTTCTTGCTTCAAGAATCACTTAACAACCCATAAGTGTTTTAGTGAG
>PYAF01002669.1:52270-62639 GCA_007407185.1 Glycine tomentella | reverse complement strand
GTTTCCATGTTCCAAGTCCAGTACGAGGCTTTGGGGAAACAGAATCTGATGCTACATACAGTACGATATGTAGTACCCAGGTGCAAGGATATATGGCAAAATTCATGCATGTTTGCGTAAGACTATAGCAGCGTCCACACTCAGTGTGGCCACATACAGTACGATATGTGGAGGCCATTTGCCCTGGGATAGTTCATCTTATGCATTCATATAGTTGCATATTTCTTGTGGATGTGTTTGATTATTTGAATGATTTTACTAACCTACTAATAAGTTCGGGATTTAGCTTTGCCTACTGAGAAATTTATTTCTCACAAGATTTGTTTCATGTTTTTCTTAAATGACAGCCCTGGTCAGGTTCATTGAAGCTCTGGAGTAGTGAGGAAGTTATGTACTAGACTGAAGAATGGAAATTACTGTACTTGTATTATATGAACTTTTGTAACAAGAATTATGACTATGTATAATGTATTAGTTTCAAAACTTTTGTAAGTTTTATGTTTTAGAAGTTTTACTAATATACGCTTCTTAGAAACTTATCTTTAAGTAATAATAAAATTAATAAAAATTAGTAGAAATTTAGGTCGTTACAGAAGAGGTATACAATCAAAGCATGTCTTCTAGAACACAGTCTAGGTGAAAACTTCTGGTCTAAGGAAAGACACACCCAAATAATAAGAGACTACTCTAATGATACTATCTGTGAGATTTCCTCATAGAGTCTCTTTGTGGGTCCGTTCATTGCGAGCTATACCCTTATAGGTCCACCCACGAATTTAGCTAAGACATCTCCATGTCTGTAGATCATGAGGTATTTACCTTGTATCTGCATACAAGTAGTTAAGCCGTGCTAGTCTTACTCGAAATCACTGATCCCCATTCTCAGTGTTTCTAGACTAGGAACTTAAAATTTAGGAGTAGACATCTAGTATCCTTGAATCCTCATGATCGTGATCCCATCACTGATACTCAAGAGATACCTATTCTATTCCAATGGGTTTTATCCAGTTACTCATATATTAATAATGATATCGAGACAGAATATGAAACAAGATAAAGAGCGCTTATAATTTATTCATGACAATATGAAAAGTACATGTACGTCCTAATCTAATGAAAAAATTGTCTCTAGGACATCTATATACTAACAACATTTGTTGTACCGTGTGGTTGGTACCTGTGATGATTGCAAACTTTTGTTCGTGGGATCAGATGAACAATAGTAGGTGACTTTGGAGGGAGATCTTCTTTTTGGTTGGAGCCGCCAAACCGACGTGATGACGTTGGATTTCTTTTTGGAGAAAGAGTTGTGTTTTGTTAATCAACTCTCAGTTAGTTAGTCTTTGGCTTTTTGTTGATATGTAATTTCAAGTGTATATAAATGTAAAGCTAAAGGAAGTTCTAACATGTGGATGACATGTACTGATTTAATATATATGTACAATGTGTTTAAATATGTAATTGTAATATGTGTATGATAATTGTATTATTACGAAAAATTTACTATCATTTTCATAATCAAATTAATGAACCTCGGTTCCTTTGGATTGACTTGTGTGTTTGCTAAAAAAGGTCTACTTCTATGCTCAGATATTTGTTTTGCAAGCTGTCTAACCTGAACTTTAAGATTTTTAATGGAAGCCTCAGCGTTCTTTTGATTTGTGATGGACATATGCATAAACTGAGTTAGAGTATCTTCCATTTTTGAAATTCTATCAAGTTGGGTTTCTTGTTGTTGTTGTGGACCCATATTTGAAGAACCTACATAAGAGTTGTTAGAAGGACATGCATAAGAAGAGTTAGTGGAACCATCATATGCATTATCATTTTGCTGCCTCTAACCACAAGACTGATTTGAACCTGGACCACCTATGTAGCCTTGGTAATTTCCTTGGAAGTTTTATTTAGGTCTGGTTTGATTTTGCATATAATAAGCCTCCTCTTCTTGTTGGCAACCACGAGGTACTTGCTGAAATTGTTAAGGAAGTTGGCCTATCTGTTTGGTCAAGGCCTCTATTTGTTGAGTCAAGAGCTTATTCTGAGCTAGAATTGCATTCTGAGTATCCAGCTCCATTATACCTTTCTTTTGAATCGGAGATCTATCATGGCGAGATTGGTAATCACTGGCTACTATGGAGTCAATGATTACAATTGCTTCCTTCGGGCTCTTTAACATCATGGTACCTCCAGCTGAGGCATCAAGAATAATCTTGGTCTGAGGTCTCAAACCAATGTAAAAAACATGTAGTTGTGCAATATCAGCAAAGTTATGGTTTGGGCACCTCCATAGTAATGATTTGAATCTCTCCCATGTCTCACAGAGAAGTTCATTAAACCCTTGGAAAAAAAGTAGCAATTGCTGATTTTGCACTAATGAATCTGGCAATAAATTTTTCCTCCCTGAGACTTTTGTTTGGTTAGGATAGAAGCCATGTCTTTGCCTTACCAGTCAAGGAGAATGGAAAAGCTCTGAGATAGACAGCTTCAGCATCTATATCAGAGGCTCCCATGGTACTGCACAACTCCATGAAGGTAGACAAATGAGTGTATGGATCTTCATGATCTAGTCTGGAAAAAGGATGTGATCCAATCAGACTGAGTAATGCGAGCTTCAATTCTACAACCTTTTTACTAAAAGGAGGAATGACTATGTTGTTGTAATGTTTTGGTCCTTGTTGATATGCATAGTCACCAAGAGTCCTCCTTGGTGGTCTATTTTCTTCTCCTACTTGATTAGCCATAATATAAATTACAGGTGGCTTTATTGGTGAAGGAGAATTAAAATATAAAAAGATTCACTTGGTGGCTTTTTGATTGTTTGTTTCTTTTCCTTTATGTTCTTCTTTTGTGATCTTGGTAATTTATGAATTAAATAACGATTTTTCTGCAAGAAATTTACCTCAAAAAGGAAAAAGAACAAACTTGCAATAACTCGTAAGTACCGAGGTTAGGGAAAATGAAATAAAATAAAACACAAGAGAATTTATACAAAATCAAAAAAACAATAGAAAAAAAAGTCTTATTTGTTGGATATAGGGGGAGCAACAAGAAGAATGAAGCCTATGACTTGGAAGTATGTTTTGAGCTTTTCACATGCCTTGAAGATTGTAATTCAAAATGAAGTGTATAAGAGGCCAATCTCTTGGTCCTTGCATTGCATGCACATGATTATTTACATGCTTAAATGTTTTCATCAAAGTATCAAAGCTATTTTGAAAAGGAACTAAATGGGTAATGTTTTTGGAAAAATGCAATCCTGCTGTTTTAATCGATTACACATCAGTACAATCGATTATTTGCTTCGATTTTAAAACTGGAAAAGCTCTGAAGAACATTTTAATCAATTACATATCCTTTGTAATCGATTACATAGTGTAAAACAAAAGTTATGTGTTGATGCTTTAAGCGATTACCATAAGTTGTAATCGATTAAATAAGCTATCCAGAAAAACAATCTTCATTGTCGTAATCGATTACCATAAATTGTAACCAATTACACTAGGTGTTTCAGAAACACAACTTCATTGCTTTAATCGATTACAGCTCGGTTTAATCAATTATTTTGTTCATTGTTAAACCCAAGATTTAGCCTTGAACACTTTAATCGATTAAGTGATAATTTAATCGATTACATGAGTCATTTTAATAGATTTATTGGCGCGTGTAATCAAATTTTCTAAATACACACAAGCCTTCTCAAAGTTAGAAAGTGATTTTCTGGGTTAACTAAGTTCTCGTCCCACTCTTTAATCTTCATGGGCATTAAATGATTCCTTGGACAAGAGCTTTCAAAGAAGATTTGGAGAGCATGTTCTGAAATTCTTTTTCTTCAATTCAACTATGATTGGTAAACCATATGCATTCATATTCATTGGATCATCAAGTTGTTTATCTCCATTCTCTTTGGTTGTAAATTTTTTTTGCATTTTTTTTTGTTATTTGTTGCTATTGTAAAGAGTTCTTTGAAACTTGTGCTAGATTAGAGTTCTCTAGGGAAGAACAGAATAGTGTTCTCTGGTTCTTAATCATTAGAAGTCTAATAGGGTTTTAGATTTCTTTTCTTTATCTAGGGTTGATAAAGAGAGATTGTTGTAAAGTTTGTAAGAACTGAAATTTATAATAGTGGAACTCTGATCTAGTGTTGATTAGAAGAACTGGATGTAGCTTCTTTAGAGAAGTGAACTAGTATATATTCTTGTGTTGATTTTCTATTCCTTAATCTCTACTAGTTATCTTGTTCATTTGTTCTTGGTTTTATTATCATTACTCAACAAGTTTTGTTTTTAGCAGTTGATTTCTTGTGCTGAGTGATTTGATTGATTAGAAGCATTCTTTGGTTTAAAAGTGATTAAGATCCTTTGACTCTGATTTTATAAATAAATTTTAAAAGACCAAGTTTAAACCAATTCACCCCCCTCTTGGTTATTGTTGGTATTCCTATTGTTTTCAATTGGTATCAGAGTAGGTTCATGAGTGTTATTCAAGATCACTATATGAATACCACACAAATTACCTTCAAGGGACGTGTCTTCCTCAATCCTCCTTCAATGTTTGAAGGAGAACACTTCAGTTTTTGGAAAAATAGAATGAAAATCTTTATTCAATCAAATGGCCCAGGTGATTGGAATGCAATAGAATAAGGTCCTGTGATTCCTATAAAAACTGTTGGTAATGATATGATTCCCAAAGATTAGGATGAAATGACAGATGCTGAAAAGAGAGTTGTTCAATATGATTTTAAAGCTAAGAATATAATTACTTCTGCACTTTCCTATAATGAATTCTTTAGAACTGTTAGGTGCAAAAGTGCAAAGGAGATGTGGGAGATGTTGGAGATAACTCATGAAGATACAAATGAAGTAAGAAGATCAAGAAACCATGCCTTAATACATAAGTATGAAATGTTCAAGATGAACCCCACAGAATACATATCTCAGCTTCAAACAAGATTCACTCACATAGTAAATCATCTTCTTGGTATTGGAAAGATGTTTGATGCTGAAGACTTGAATATCAAAATCTTGAAGTGTCTCATAAGACCATGGCAACCAAAGGTGACAACAATCAAAGAATCAAAATATCTATCCAAAATGTCCATGGCTGCACTATTTGGTAAGCTTCTTGAGTATGAACTTGAAATGTCACACCCAATACAGAAGATGCAGAAAATAAACATAAAAGCATAGCCTTGAAAGCTGCATCCTCAAAGGTGGAAAAGGTGGAAGACTCAAGTGAAGAAGATAAAGAGGACAACATGAATTTAATTGTCAAAAAGTCTAACAAGTTCTTGAGAAGAAACAAGAACAGAAAGTTCACAAAGAAAAACAACAACAACAACAACAAAAGGAGTGACAACAACTTCACTTGCTCTGAATGTGGTAAGCCTAGCCACATTATCTCTGAATGCTCTGTCTTTTTGAAAGAGCAACAACGTGAAAACAAGATAAAGAAAGAAGGAAAGCCTAAGAAAGCCTATATAGCTTGGGAAGATAATGCGTCAACAACTTCTAAATCATCAACTGAAAATGAAGAAGCAAATGTGTGTCTCACTTCCACAATTAATGAAGATGATGATCTCTCAATTGCTGGAACTGAGGTAAGTTCTGAATTTGATCAAGTCATTGATGTTTTTCATGAAATGCATCAAGAGGCCAAAAATCTCACAATATCCAATAATAAGCTAAAAGGAAATCTTAGATGGCATGTTACAAAAATTACAGAATTACAAACTAAAATTTGTGACTTGAAAGAAGAAAATGAAAAACTTGTTTCAAGTTACAAAATGAATAGATGTGTATATGCTTCTTCTTCATCTAATGTTGATAAATACAATATGTTGCAAAAGGATTTTGATGATTACAAAAGAAGTCAAGGAGAAAAATACACATTACTCTTATCCAAGAATATTGATTTGATTGATCTTTTAAGAGAGCTTTACAAAGGTAGATGCAACTTAACTAAAATGATAAGTGTGCAAAAATATGCTGGAGATACTTCTGGTTTGGGTTACAAACAAGGCTCAAAGTCTTTTGGCAAAACTATATTTGTGCCACAAAAACAAAAAAAATCAAAAGAATGCCTATGATTCAAAGATCAATCAAAAGACTTACTTAAGGAATTCATTAAAATCTGTAACATGCAACTATTGTATGATGAAAGGACATACATCTTATAAATGCTATGCTAGGAGATTTTATGTGCCTAATGGAGAATGTATTTGGTGCAAAAGAAGAAGAAAGTGGCTAACCCCAATGGACCCAACCTCAACTAGGTACCTTCCTTTGAAAATTGATTTGAATTTTACAGGTATGTCTAAGAGCAAGATCATCATTATATGACAGGTGACATATCAATGCTCACAAATTTGACTCTTAAAGATGGTGGATTTGTTACCTATGGAGACAACAACAAATGGAAGATAATAGGAGAAGAAAATATGAGAGACAGCTTTAAAACTGAAATCAGAAATGTTCTTTATGTGGAAGGTTTAAAGCACGATCTCCTAAGTATAAGCCAACTTTGTGATAAAGGGTTCAAAGTGTCATTCAATGACAATTGCTGCATGATATGTGATGGACAAAATGGTGAGGTGATTCATATAGGTAAAAGAAAAGGTAATATCTATTTACTCTTCATAGATCATGCATTCTTTCACAACACTTCTTGCTTAATAAGTAAAATTGATGAATCTTGGCTATGACATAAAAGGGCAAGTCACATTAACATGCATCATATGAACAAGCTAATTAAAAAGGATTTAGTCATTGGCATACCCAAACTCAAGTTTGAAAAGGACAAATTATGTGATGCTTGTCAAAAGGGGAAACAAACAAAAAATTCTTTTCAAAGTAAAAATGTTGTTTCTACTTCAAGACCCCTTGAATTACTTCACATAGATTTTTTTGGTCCTTCTAGAACTATAAGTTTAGGAGGTAATGAATCTAATCCCTCTAAAGAGGAAAAGAAGTGTGATATTGATACATAACCTTTGGAGGAGTTTATTCAACTAAATGGCTCAATGAATAAAGAAAAGGAAGAGCCAATTGTTGAAACAAAACAATCAACATCAGTCCAAGAGCCAAAAGATTGGAGAACCATAAGAGATCTCTCCCTTGACAATATAATTGGTGAAGTTTCAAAGGGAGTATCTACTAGATCATCATTAAGAAATCTATGTTGTAATATGGCTTTTGTTTCACAAATAGAACCTAAGAATATTGATCAAGCCTTAATTGATGAACATTGGATGCATGCCATGCATGATGAATTGAATTAATTTAAGAGAAATGAATTTTGGGAACTTGTTCCTAGACCTTCTTCTCTCAAACCTATTGAGACTAAATGGGTTTTTAGAAACAAACTTGATGAGAGTGGAATCATAGTCAGAAACAAAGCTAGATTGGTTGCAAAAGGTTACAACCAAGAGGAAGACATTGACTATGAGGAAACCTTTGCACCAGTTACAAGGTTGGAAGCCATTAGGTTATTGCTTGCGTATGCATGCTTAATGGGTTTTAAACTTTTTCAAATGGATGTTAAAAGTGCTTTCTTAAATGGATATATTGAGGAGGAAATATATATGGAGTAACCTCCTGGTTTTGTTGATTTCAAGCATCCAAACCATGTTTTTAAACTTAAGAAAGCTCTCTATGGTTTAAAACAAGCTCCAAGATCTTGGTATGAGAGATTAAGCAAATTTCTGCCTGAACAATCTTTCACAAGGGGCATGTTGATAAAACCTTGTTCATCAAAAGGCAAAGCAATGATATCTTATTGGTTGAAATATATGTTGATGATATAATTTTTGGTTCAACTAATCAATTGTTGTGCAAAGAATTTTCTATCTCTATGCAGAATGAGTTTGAAATGACAATGACGGAAGAATTAACATTCAGATGAAAAAGGAAAGAAAGTTGATGAGTCAAAATTTAAAGGAATGATTGGACATTAGTAGACCAGATATTATGTTGAGTGTGTGTTTGTGTGCAAGATATCAAGCAAATCCCAAAGAATCACACCTCACTGCAGTTAAAAGGATCCTCAAATATCGCAAATCAACTCCAAAAGTTGGTCTTTGGTATCCTAAAGGTGCATCACTTAATATAGTTGGTTATTCTGATTATGACTTTACAGGATGCAAGTTGGATAGAAAAAGTACTAGTGGAACTTGTCATCTACTAGGAATTTCACTGATCTCATGGCATTGCAAGAAACAATCTTGTGTTGCTTTATCAACAGCTGAAGCTGAGAACATCTCTGCTAGAAGTTGCTATGCTCAAAGCCTATGGCTAAAGCAACAATTGCAAGATTTTGGTGTAGAATTAAAAGAAATACATCTGCTATGTGATAACACAAGTACTATCAACATTTCCAAGAATCCAATAATGCACTCAAGGACCAAACACATTGAGATAAGGCATCATTTCCTTAGAGATCACATCCAAAAAGGTAATATCAAAATTGACTTCATTGATACTCACAATCAATTGGCTGATATATTCACTAAACCCTTGGCTAGAGATAGATTGTATACTCTTAGAAACATGCTAAGTATCCTTGATAAATCTAATCTTTACTAGCTTGATTGTTATGTGTTTATCTATGTGAAATAGCTTCTTACTTGATCAATGATCACATGTGTCAAAAATAAAAATAAAAAATCCAAGTTGTGCTGCATAAAACACTGTTCATTATGATATTTTCACTGTAATAATCGATTAAAGCACGAATTAATCGATTAAATGAACTTGAAAACTGTTATGTATGAAATTCGTGCTTATGTAATTGATTATACACCCAGGATAATCGATTATTCTTCACAGAAAAATAAATCCAGAAAATGAATTTCCCTAGAATAATCGATTAAGCCACAGATTAATCGATTACACATCATAAAATTCCTTTTACAAAATTTAAATTCACTGGAATAATCGATTACAGTGAATGGTAATCGATTAAATTGTTTGAGAAACTGTTTCAAAAATTCAAATCTTTCTGGAATAATCGATTACAACTCGAATTAATCGATTACACAAGCTTCAAATTCATTTTATATTTCAAATCTCACTATAATAATCAATTACATAAGAGAAATAATCGATTACACTTATCTTCTTTAACTGAATTTCACTAAAATAATCGATTACTTGACGAAATAATTGATTACAGCTTCTGCAGAAATTGATTTTGCTTACGAGTTAATCGATTATTCCTAGAGTTACTACAGAGTCTGCAAGATTTTCTTGGAATTTGTAACTACCCAACTGCCAACTAATTCAAAATTTGAATCTTCTGTGCTTTAATATTAGTGGGTTAATTCGAATTAACTATTTCTCATTTCAAATTTAAACTTTGGAGCCTAAAATCTTCTATAAATACAGCCTATGTTGAAGGAAGAAATCACACTATCTTCATCTTCTTTCTTAAGCACTACTGTGTTCTTCTTCCCTCTGAGTTTAGAAACTCTGTCCAGATAATCTTTCATTATCCATTAGCCATGTCCACATCTAAGAGAGTTAAAACTTCCAAGAGAAAAGCTGTTGAAACCTCTAACCCTATTGTGAATAGGTTAGACCATTGGTTTCTTGCTGAAAGAGACAAAATGACCTATCTTTATTTCAATGCCACCAAATTAGTCTATGCTCCCAAACACCTTGACCTTGAATGGTTTATTAAAGAAGGATTTCAATTCCCTGCTTTCATTGAAGCTCAGGGATTGAAAAATTTTGTTGAAATGAAGTGTACATTTTACCCTGATTTAGTAAAGGTGTTCTACACCTGTGCTAAGGCTTCTATGGATGGGACACTCATGTCTCAAGTCAATAGAGTAGCCATGGAAATCACTCAAGAAGTCTGGGAAGTTGTTGCTGGAGTTTCCTTTGAAGGTGAAAGGAAATTTGAGGAAGAAGCTGGGGGCTATAGTAAGATAGATACCTATAGGGGAATGCTTCTTGATCCTCACACGAGGTTGAAGCTTAGGATGAGTGTTGGCCCCATGACTCATGAAGATAGACTTCTTCATTACATAATCACCTACATCCTGACCCCAAGAGACACTAATCATGTTGATCGAGGTCGTACTCAGTCAAATTAATTCAATTAAATGTAGTACTAGGAAGTGACTCCTAGGTCGTCTCTCAAGAATCAATTATCTATGTTATGGGATTAAATGTGTAATGGGGGGTTTTAACAGAATTTAGGATTATATCTAAATTAAAACAGAAATATCAAATAATTGCAGTGATTAAACAAGTCAGGCCTTTGAACAGATTGCACCTCTAATATCCTTGGTTCATGAAAGATAATCTATCTTTACTTAATCCTTGTTAGTCCAGATTAATCTACTAAGCGAAGATTAACCTAAAACTTC
>PYAF01002669.1:35842-48327 GCA_007407185.1 Glycine tomentella | reverse complement strand
ATCAGAAATGGTATGCACAGAATTAAAGTTGGTGGATGCAGAGGGAAAATGCTCAGAATTTAAATTAACACTATCTAATGATACAGAATCTAATGAAAAATGCCTAGAATGTCTAACTAATCTATGGTAGGTCCTATCTATCTCAGGATCAAAGGGTTGTAAGTCTCTTGGATTGCCTCTAGTCATGCACTATATGCGATAGAACAAGCATTTTGGCAACAAGCATAAGGAGAGGTAAAACTAGAGCTATACTCAAACGAAGTCTAAATGAGCTAAATTTTTGTGAGCAACACCCTAAAATCATGAAAAGACAGCACACCAAAATTCAAAGCAAAATTCAAAGGATAACTATTTAAACCAAATTAAGAAAAATTGGAAAAATAGGAAAATAAAACTTCAAAAATAAAAATAAAATAGAAAACGGCCTTTTTTTGAAGATCTGACAGTGGCCAGCAGGCATAGCGTGCTAGAATGGCTAGATCTTTTTTTTTCTACCCCAAAAGCATATAAAATATGTCCAATTCTGACGGTCGGATCAAAAGTTATGACAGTTTGAAGTTTGCGCAAAAATTGGCTTCCCAAATTTTTGTATCTCAGAATTTGAACTACCTTAGGTGCTTTTGGTATTTTTCACACAAAATATAGGTCAAAAGAAGTTATCACAAAAAAATTCAAGCAAAAATAACAAGTCTAACTATCAAAACCAAAAATCACAATTAATTCAGAAAAAATGGTTACTGTTCATTGTTGTTGCTGGTATTTGCTTGCTGTTCTCTGTGTCTGCTTGCTCTCCACACGAATTGGACCTGCAGAATTGATCAACACAACCAAATATGCAAGAAACAAAAAGCTTGAAACACAATTACAGCAGCCACACTCCTTAAGAACAGGAACTGGTATAGGGAACAAGCCACCAATTCAAGTTACTGTTCCATTGGTTATCAGGGTGAAATTTTTCAGCTTAACTTGAATGCTACCTTGCTTCCTTTACCAGTTGCAACAATGAACAATAAAAATAGAACACAAAGCAAAACAACACAAACAAAAACAGAACACACACACACACACACAGAACCCTTTCACAAAACCGTTGATCCCCGGCAACGGCGCCAAAATTTGATCGAGGTCGTACTCAGTCAAATTAATTCAATTAAATGTAGTACTAGGAAGTGACTCCTAGGTCGTCTCTCAAGGATCAATTATCTATGTTAAGGGATTAAATGTGTAATGGGGGGTTTTAACAGAATTTAGGATTATATCTAAATTAAAACAGAAATATCAAATAATTGCAGTGATTAAACAAGTCAGGCCTTTGAACAGATTGCACCTCTAATATCCTTGATTCATGAAAGATAATCTATCTTTACTTAATCCTTGTTAGTCCAGATTAATCTACTAAGCGAAGATTAACCTAAAACTTCCCTACACGAATTAAGCAACGTGAACCTTGTTAGGTCTAATCTCTCAGGATTAAGCAAGCTGAGATCACTGAATCAACCAACTCAGAATCATTAAGCATGACTCCAATTCGAAAATTGCAGAACAGAAACCCAACAAGGAAGAACCAAGCATAATAGAATTTTACAGCGCAGAGAACCTCCATTAAAGGTTTGCAATCTGTCCTAGGGCCCAACCCTAGGATTTAGCCTTCCATTAATTCGAAAATAGCAACAGAAATACGAATTGAAACAAAACTTAACATAAATGAAAACCTAAAACACTGAAAGCGAATTAAACAGAAACACAACTGAAACGGAATAAGCAGAAAACGAAAACGAGATTAGAGACTTGAACAGAAACGAATAGGCATTGGAATTGAATGCAATTGTATTCTAAAACAGAAACTCAAAAGCAGAAAACGAAACCCTCAAACAGAGAAAGTAGCAGAAAAACGTAAATACTCTAAAACCCTAAAACTGAATACTGAATGTTGTTCCCTCTGCATGGGCACAGTTTTCGAAAATACATAGTGACTGCCTCCCCTCAAAGAATGGGCCTTTCCTAACAATTTTAGCCCAAAGATTCACTAAAATAAAATAAAACGAAAATAAAATGCTGATGTGGAAAATGACGCTGACGTGGCACTCTAATCTTCAAGTCCATGAATTAATTCCAAGCCCATTAAATTATTAAACTGCCCTGAAAATAAAAATTGGAATAATTAAACTTAGAAAATCCAAATTCATAAAAATCTGAATTATCAGTCCAATTAAATCCTAAATGCGAAACAGTGCGGAATATAGATGATTAAACACAAATCAAGGATTAAAATGAGTACAGAAAGATGAGAAAATAAAGGTAAAAAGTGACTCATCACATGTCCATGCCACTGATGATGACATACAGCTTGTGTATGGCATGAAGAATTCCATTCAGATGAATTGGATTCTTATTTTTGAGGAAATTATGCTTAAATCCAAAAGATTAGTGAACTATCCCTTCCCATATGTTGTCCTCGTGTCCAGGTTCATTGATTATTTCAACATAGATGTCTCTAATGAGGTTGTTGACAACACAAACTCCAACAACAGCCTCATCAAAGAGAAGCATCTTACCAAGTTGGGGATGGTCAAGACCCGTTATGGTTGGCAAATGGCTGGACAACAACTCCCTGCTGCTGAACAAGAAGAGGAAGTTGATGAAGAAGTTGAAGATGTTGCTCAACCATCTTACAGTCCATTTGAATATCTTATGATTCAAAAGATGGATGCCTTATTGTCACTGCATCATGAGCACAGTGCTGAGACCAATTCATCTTTGGAAAAGATGAAATATAGGCTAGAAAACATAGAAGCTAGGCTTGTCCTTGATGATTTTGATAAACTAGTTTAGGCTTCTTGTATTTTTTGCTTTACCATACATTGTAATCGATTACATAGGCCTGTTTCTTAAGGAACCTTCACTTCCTTAATCGATTATCAAACATTGTAATCGATTACACAAGAGGCTTCAGATATAAAACTTCATTGCTTTAATCGATTACAGCTTGGTTTAATCGATTATTTTGTTCATTGTTAAACCCATAATTCAGCCTTGAACACTTTAATCGATTACATGAGTCGTTTTAATCGATTATTTGGGGCGTGTAATCGATTACAGTCTTTTTAAAAAAAGTTGTTTTAAATATGAGTGAGGCTTGTCTTGAAACATAACTTGAATACTTCGAAATTTCTGAATACACACAAGCCTTCTCAAAGTTCTAAAGTGATTTTCTGGGTTAACTAAAGTCTTGTCCCACTCTTTAATATTCATGGGTTTTGAATGATTTCTTGGGCAAGAATTCTCAAAGAAGTTTTTGGAGATCATGTTCTGAATTTTTTTTTACTCTGATTGGTAAACTACATGCATTCATATTCATTGAATCATCAGGTTGTTTCTCTCCATAATCTTTGATTGTAATTTCATTTTTGCAATTTCTGTTATTTGATGCTATTGTAAAGAGTTCTTTGAAGCTTGTTCTCGAGTAGTGTTCTCTAGGGAAGAACAGAGTAGTGTTCTCTTGTTCTTGATCATTAGGAGTCTAAGAGGGTTTTAGATTTCTATTCTTTATCTAGGGTTGATAAAGAGGGATTGTTTAAGCCTGTAAGAACTGAATTTTATAATAGTGGAACTCTAATCTAGTGTTGATTAGAAAAAACTGGATGTAGCTTCTCTTGAGAAGTGAACCAGTATAAATTGCTTGTGTTGATTTTCTTTATCTCTATCTCTACAAGTCATCTTATTCATTTGTTCTTGGTGTTATTATCATTACTCAACAAGTTCTGTTTTTGAGTTATTGATTTCTTGTGCTGAGTAATTTGATTGATTAAAAGCATTCTTGGTTTAAAAGTGATTAAGATCCTTTGACTCTGATTTTATAAATAATTTTAAAAGGCTAAGTTTAAACCAATTCACCCCTCTCTTGGTTATTGTGGGTATTCCTATTGTTTTCAGACTCTCTATCTCCCCATTGAAAGACATGAGAAATAGAAGTTGGCTCGCACAAAGTGATATGGGCAGATGACGTATAAGGTGGCACAAAAAATTCCTGATAAAATTGTGAGCTCATATTCAGTTTCACATGTGCTTTTTGTATAATAACAACCTCATTTGATCTATGTACATGTCGTGGTTGTTACATGACTCGTTACAAGAACAGATGAAACAGGGAAGCTTTTTTCCCCATGATCGTGAGGATATACGTAATACTTCCATTTGGAGACCGGAGCACACAGGTCGTGTTTGTGCTGTGGGATGTGGTGTGACAATCAGCCAATACTTTAGACAGGCATCATGTGCCTCCAAAAGTTCGTCTGCATTGATCAACCAACAACAATTGGTTGAGATAATAGGAAACATTAAAGAAAAGTGGAAGAGAGAACTAGAAGAGGATAACAAACGCAATCTAGAGAAAACAAAAGAAAATTTGAAGGAGGCCATAAAAAGCGAGTTTAGCCAAATGGCATCCCAGCACTGACCCCCATTGAGACAGATATACAAGTATTTGGTGCACGTGTCAGCACAAAGGGAAGTTGTGTTGATATTACTGTCAATCCATCAGGGGAAGAGCATGAGCCGATGTGATGCCTACTATGGGGTTGTACGTTCAAGATGATCATTCAACCCACCTGGTGGCCTTGGGAAAAGTATATGAAGGGCATCCACCATACACAACGTGTCTTATGCAGATGATGTTGTAACACCCCAAAATTTTAAGAAACTACAGTCAATTGATGGTGTATGTTCGAAATACTTGGGTAAAATGTTAATTAGAGATAGTACAAAAGGATTTAGGGAAAATGACGAAAATATCCCTGGACATTTCGAAAATGACCAAATTACCCCTAGGTGTTTTAGCAAGATATTTTAAGGAAGAAATTTTATAAATACCCTTGAATGTTTTGAAAATAACCAGAATACCCTTCGGGTGATAATTACAGAGATACCCTGAACATTTTTAGAAATGACGATTGTACCCCGAGAGTGAATGGTGAAATTACCAAAATGCCCTTTAGGTCAAAAATGACCAGATGACTTTAGAAATTTGTGGGAGTATTGGATAAAATACTTTTAGATAAAAATATGAGTATTGGTGGTAGAGAACCATAAACTGTAATTTTTAGGAATTCTGAAAGATATTTTGAAAAAGAACTCGATCTAGGTTAACTCAAGCATCCGAAAAGCCGAGGAAAAAAGGAGAGATACAATCTATAGAATTTTCTCTTAATTATAGGAGAAATAGACCTTCCTAATAAGTTAGTTTAGTAATTTTAATAATTCAAGGCAATATGGACCAATAAGAATTGAGATTAAGCTATCAAACTAATTAAGCTATCAAACTAATAAAAGGCAAGAAAGCAAATGAAACTTGCACCCTAAACCTAGAATCCAACGTGCAACTTGAAAAGAAATGAGAATGATGTAAAATTATCAAGATAAGGGACACTTGGTTGGTGGGAAAGCTAGGAAACATGCCATTGGTCCAATTGTAAAGTAAGGTAATAATGAATTAAGAAGATTTTTTTAAAGAAAACTTCCTCTTGACTCCTTTGGACACGTAGACAGTTCTAGGTATTATTTCAAAAATCCCAACGGTCAAAAGTTAGATATGCGGGATAGGAGTATACCTTAAAATTTTAAGGAAATCCAACGGTTAACGAATCCAGAATCATTATTTTACAGAAACGGGTGTAAGAAAAACACAAAAAACGTAAAAGGAAGGAAAATTGGTAAAGCTTTCCCTAGAGGCTTATCATTCCACGTGCAAATGAAGAACCCAGGAGAAGGATGTAGAACTTGGACACTAGAAGGTGGAAAATCAATAGCCAATAGGAAGAAAGTTAGTGGAAAGTAGCTATAATGACTTAGAGATATTTTAGGGCTAAGTAAACATCTCCTAAAGCCCTAGCCTTCCACGTGAAATGAAGCCAAATGAATTGTTCCACCAGCCTAGCCTTCAACGTGCAAGAGAGAAGAAGGGAGAAGGGTGTAGAAAAATCAAGAATTTGGCCACTTGGAAGGTGAGGAATGGCTAGCCAATAAGAAAAAAGCAAGTAGAAAGCTAGCCATCATTACCCTTGGATATTTGTAACAAAAATCAAGCTTAATCACCCTATAAAAGGATGATGGGAACCGAAATTTTGGGCTGTCCTTAAGGGAGTTTCAACGTGTAACATCCATCCTAAAACACTTCTATTTCATTCCTTTCCAATTCACCTTTCACCTAGAACAAAAATAAAAGCATATGCCTTGGAAGTCCACGTGAAGAATTAAGGAGGAAGGCTGTCCAAAAGCTTAAGGAAAGCAAGGTATGGGGAAGTTTATGATAAGCCAAGTTTGAATATTAATTACATAAGAATCCTTACTTGATTTCATGAAGAATTAAGCTTTGTAGACTAGGTGCTTGATGAATCGCCTCAAAGAACCAAAGATTGCTATATGAATGGTTATTTGATTAAGTAACTTGATTTTTAGTGTTATAAATAATTGTTGAATAGATAACTTGAATCTAATCTAATTAATGAAAGTTAAAATGATTTACAACCATATGTTTTATGATTATTTCCAAGAAAATAATTGTTTAGAAGTATAGTGTCTATTTTGCTACAAGAATATATCTGATTAAAAGTATTCCAGGATTCCTTGAGCTTATATATTTAATTGATGCTAAAATTATATTGAAACTATGTTTATTATGCTGGAAAATATAAAGATTAATATTAAATAAAGCTTTCTTTAAAGTATTTCATGAAATAAAGTTGCCTACCAAATGTTTGATAAAATGCTTCAAAGAGACAAAAATGGTTTAAAGTGTTGTTTTGATTCAATAAATAGTTGGCATATTTGTGTTGTGAATATGTTATGAACATTTATGGATTTCATGAGTTCTTATGAAGCCTTATGAGAAAGATTGTGTAAGGGTTGTTTATTTGAATAAGTGTTTGAGTTTTGATATATTATGATTTGTCTTGAGAAATTTATGAAGTCGAATTATGGTTGAATGCTTGAGTACTTTTATACGGTGATATGTGATTGTTGAAAGAAGCGTTTCTATAAAATTTGATAAAGTTCACGTGTTACTTGGTGACTTATGAATCTACATGAATTATAAGTGGTTTTATGATTTTGATGATGAGAAATGAGTTGAGATATGTACTATGTTGATGATGAAAAGTGATGAGAAATGATGTGATGAGATGAAAAGAGTTGTTGTAAATGAAACCATCTCATGGGTATCATAAAAAGTTATATGTCAGTTGGTTATCAGAATGAAACCCGTGCGTTCATATGAGCTGTTCCTGAGCTAGGGGGTGCTCTTGCAGTACGGAATCACTAAGCATGAAAGTGTTCGTGTAAGTGAGAACCTAGGAAACACTGGGGTACCCTGACTGATCGGATAAATTCTGGTAGGCCACTGACATGGGACTTGATATTACATGTTGATGAGTTTCATAGAGTTGTCATGTGCATATGTCCGGCGGGGGTTAATCCGTGATGTTAACCTCAAAAGGAGGTTTGTCAGATAGCTAAACTGAGTCCATGCGTTCAGAGGAGTCTGAGCTAGGGGGTAGTTGAGACAGTGAGGACCACACCACCATGATGATCACATAGGTGGAGGTGACATTCCTACGCGCCACTGGGCTACCCTGACTTAATGGATAAGTTCGTTCCATTGAGAGAGGGTGGGGCTATCCTACCTATGGCCATGTGATGAGAATTTGAGAGATTCATGCATCATATAAAGAAGATGAGCATGCATTACTTGATGAGTATGTTGTATATTTGTGTGTTGTATGAATGGTATGATTTGAACTATGTGCTGTGTAGATGGTGTGATTTAATTTGTGGATGAATCATGCGTGCATATTATTTTATAAATGCTATTATAACCATCTGGGTATATATTCTTTTATATATGCTTTTATTCAAACTATGTTTGTCATAAACTTACCCTATTTTGTGTCTATGGTTGACACCTGTGATGACCTCAATTTAATTGAGTGAGCAAAAAAACAGTAAAGCAGTGGATGACTATGAAGAGAAGATGATGAAGCTATTTTGATGAGTTGTACTAGACTTAGATCAAATGTAAATTATGTTGGCATGTATTTAGGACTGTATGATGAACTATATTTTGGACTGTATTGATGGACTGTATTCTTATTATAAATAAACCGTGGTGAGGGAGAATCGTTTATGTTACAAATAAATTATAAAATCGAAGCAAGAAGAAAGAAATTTTTTTATGAAATTTATAACTAAGATAATTCTAATACAAAGTGGAAAAGAGATTTCATTTAAAATCAATCGAACACGAGAGAGTAAAAGGAGGCGTTACAGATGTGGTCAAGGTTAGTGTTGGAAAAGTTTATGATGGTAACGCTCAAGTTCATTTTCCCTCATCAGAGGTTCAGTATGTGAGGCAGGCCCTTGACACATTCATTGCATGGCTAGGACATCTTGTGAAACCTGTTTCACATGAGGTATTTATTTAAGTTTAACAGCATTAAGACATTCTTATATTGTTAAAAACTCTTTACTAACATTAGGTTAAATATTATGTTTATTAACTAAATAGGATTCAGAAATAGGTTGAACCTGTTCATAGGTTGACTCCATTGATGGAATTGATCCCTTAGTTGATTCGATTCAAAATTTGTATGATCTTTATGAGAAGCCTCTTTAGTTGTTGTGGGATGAGACTAAATTTTGGATTCTAAATGTGGAAGCATCATTCTTCATAACATATTATGATGTAAATGAAATAATATCAGATGACAATGTTTGATCATATCTACACTACAGTTGTGGATGATGTCAGTAAATTCTATTTCAAGGTCTACTTTCATTAACAAAATTGTGAACATGTCAACTAAATTATGATTTGAGGGTTTCTTGATATTTGGTACCACTAAGAGATGGTGAGAAGAGTGAACTGAAAGCTCAATGAGATTATTGTGCGAGAACAGTTAAGCCTAATGGATTCCTTGAGTGATTTTGTGTGGCTTGATGTGTTTAAATGTTTTGTATGAAGTAGAACAGGGAACTTTGTTACATGAGACTTTACTAGAGGAAATTTGATTAATTTTGATATGAGAATTAGGGTACTTGTCCCTTCGATGTTTTTGCTTATAGGAAAATGTCTTTTGGTCTGTGTAATGCACCTGCCACTTTTCAAATATGCATGCTCGCTATCTTTTCTGATCTTGTTGAGAAAAGCATTGAATTTTTCATGGATGATTTTTCAGTATTTGGTCTTCTTTTGACTTATGCCTGTCTAATCTTGATGTTGTTTTGAAACGATGTATTGAGACTAATCTTGTGCTTAACTGGGAGAAGTGTCACTTCATGGTGACTGAAGGTATTGTTTTAGGTCACAAGATTTCTATGCAGGGCATTGAAATGGATAAAGCCAAAGTTGATGTTATTGAAAAACTACCTCCACCAACCAATGTCAAAGGCATAATTGATTTGTGTTTCATTTAAAACCCTGCTTATTAGTTAAATCTGATTCTAAGCCTAGACTTATCCGGTGGATTTTACTTCTACAGGAATTTGATTTAGAAATTAAGGATAAGAAAGGGTGTGAAAATCACGTAGCTGATCATTTGTCTAGACTTACCAGTGAGGAAATAGCCACACATGATCCTGAAATACAAGAAGAATTCCCTGATGAAAAGCTCTGCCACATCTCAGAAAAGCCATGGTTTGCAGAGATGGCTAACTTTAAAACAGTTGGTGCAATTCCTGAAGATTACACTTGGCACCAGAAGAAGAAGTTTCTCAGGGATGCTAGATATTTTGTATGGGATGATCCTTATCTCTTCAAAATTAGAGCAAATAATCTTCGAGGAGATGTGTGACTCAGGGGGAGGCAAGGAACATCCTTTGGTACTATCACAGTTGACCATATGGAGGCCACTATAATAGAGAGAACTGCTATAAAGGTTCTACAAACAGGATTTTATTGGCCTACATTATTCAAAGATGCCAATGAATATGTGAAAAGATGTGATAATTGCCTGAGAACGGGTGGAATCTCCAGAAGAAATGAAATGCCTTTACAAAACATTCTGGAGGTTGAAGCATTTGATTGCTGGGGAATAGACTTCATTGGTCCATTCCCATCCTCATACTCAAATGAATACATCTTATTAGTTGTAGATTATGTGACCAAGTGGGTAGAAGCAGTAGTTGTACAACATGCAGATTCAAAGACAGTTATTCGCTTCTTGAAGAAAAACATATTCTCAAGGTTTGGGACCCCTAGAGTACTGATAAGTTATGGAGGATCCCATTTTTGCAATGTCCAATTACAAAAAGTTCTCCAACACTATAATGTCAGACATAAGGTGGCTTCACCTTATCACCCCCAAACCAATGGACAAGCAGAAGTTTCAAACAGAGAGATAAAAAGAATTTTAGAAAAGACAGATGCCCAATCAAGAAAAGACTGGTCTCAAAAGCTAGATGAAGCTCTGTGGGCATATAGAACAACCTACAAAGCACCTACAGGGCTTACACCATTTCAATTTGTTTATGGCAAATCTTGCCACTTACCAGTTGAATTAGAACATAAAGCATTTTGGGCATTAAAATTCTTTAACTTTGATCCTACTTCTGCAGGTGAACAGAGAAAGCTCCAACTTCATCAATTAGAGGAACTGAGACTTTCAGCCTGTGAAAATTCCAAACTTTACAAGCAAAAAGTTAAACTTTATCATGATAAAAAACTTTTAAAAAGGAATTTTCATCCTGGACAACATGTTTTTTTATTTAATTCTCGATTAAGACTGTTTCCAGGTAAGCTGAAGTCCAAGTGGTCTGGACCCTTCACCATTAAAGAGGTAATGACACATGGAGTTGTAGTCCTTGAGGATTCAGCCACGCAAAGAACTTGGATTGTCAACGGTAGCAGACTCAAGCCCTACTTAGTTGGTGATGTTGAAAGGCTCAGCACTATGATACACTTGCAAGAAGCTTGAGCTACAAACGTGTCCAGCTAAGACGACGTAAAAGAAGCGCTTCTAGGAGGCAACCTAGTAACTTCTAACCCTTCTTTTTCTATGCTTTATCATTTTTATTTATGCCTTTATAAATATAGCTTAGTTAAAATAGTAAATAATTACAAACTAAAAACATTATTTTAACATTTTCTAAAAAAAAAAAATGGTTGGCTTTAACTCGCCCAAGTGAGTACACCATATACAAATTGCTCGCCTGAGCGAGCACACGACTCCAGAACACAAAACAGAGGTGAAAATCAAAAAAACTTACCTCCTCCATCATTTTCACTTTTCATCTTGTTATGTTATCCTTTGTCCCTTCTCCTTAGCTCGCCCAAGCTGTTGTACCTTCCAATTTTTTTGGTTGTTCTACTTCCTCCTATCACATAAGTAATCCTCTCTTGCATCAATTACTTTCTTGAATGATATCCCTCTTGATTATGTTCTTGAATATCTATGATTTCTTATTATTCTTACTCTTTCAAACATGACTTAGGTTTACAAATCTTTGCAATTGATTGTTCTATTTTAATTGTTTTTTCTGTACATATGCAATTGGTCTACTCCTTCCCTCATTTCTTTGCAAAAATTTGTATAGGAGTTGTGCCAATGTGTCCATCTTCATGCACAAAATTGTGTGCACACTAAGTGTTTGCCACAATGAATTCAGTTTGTGATTAGCACTTTGTTAATGCAAAAAACATGCTCTATGCTTGTCTTAAACAACTTCCATATATGCCATTGATCATGACTTAGGCTTAACATTCAAATAGAGTCATCACTTTTTGATTTTTTTGTGTATATGCATGACTTGCTATTTTGTGTATATAATGGAATGTCACTAAAATGGACTGACTGTAAGTAAGAAAAATTCCAGCATTTAGTGTCATTTCACCTACATGGTTAGTGTGCATAAAATGGAATACATAAACTGAAATACTTGATCAAAATTGTGCATTAGAAAAATAGGAAGTTTTGCCATTTTGTAAGTGTCATGAATTTTACATAGGCTTCCATTTAAATGTTATTTTCTCAACTAAAGTCCATCAGTATTTTCACATGCTAAAATCTGTTTTCAAGATGTTATTTCAGATGGCTCCTAAGAAACCACTTGCTAAAAGAGCTCGAAATGAAGGTTCCAGTTCAAATCCCCCTGAAGAATTCATCTATGATGAGCAAAGATTTAGGAGCAGAGAGCACCAGCAGAGATTTGAAACAATCAAGAATTGGTCATTCCTCTAGGAAAGGCGAGTTCAGCTGATGGATGATGAATATCAAGACTTCACAGCAGTGTTGATTTAAGGGGGAGCTACTTAAAGATTGAAGTAATTTGAAGACTTGGAAGTGTTTTGACTTTCAACATGCTTGAAGGCTTGAAGAGAAGCTTGTGATTAATTGTAAAAGGAAAGAAAGCTTTCTGATGATCCAAGTCACTGCATTCATATCATACATATGCATTTAAGCATTACATCACAAAGGCATTAAGTAATTGTTTTGAAT
>PYAF01002669.1:20338-31202 GCA_007407185.1 Glycine tomentella | reverse complement strand
GTCTGTGGTTGACACCTGTGATGACCCCAATGTATTTGGGCGAGCAGGAAAACAGTGGAGCATAAGCTGAGAAGGATTTTGAAGAAAAGATGATGAAGATGTGTTGATGATTTGTACTAGAATTTAAATTATTTGTATTTTACGTGGCTTGTATTTGGGACTGTATAATGAACTATACTTTGGTCTGTATTGTTGGACTATACTTGATCATTATAATTAAACCGTGAAGAGAGAATTCGTTTATAATATAAACGACTAGTAACATGTGCAAGCAAAGCGAAAAGAATTTTCATAAAATTTATAACTAATCTGATCTTAATCCAAAGTGGTCACAAGATTTCATCTAAAATCAATCAAGCATGAGAAAGTAAAAGGAGGCGTTACAATGTGGTATCAGAGCTGTGGTTTGTTTTCTGAGGACGGTATGCTTGCTATGTTGTTATGTGTATGTGATGATGTTTTTATAAGAGATAATTGTTGCATATTATGTGTTTCTAAGTGTTTGCTATGTGTTGTGTTTTATGTGTTCATTGATGTGTTTGTTGTATTTTTAGGAATATATGTTCTGTAGGTTGATCTGAACTATGGACTTTTTTTTTTTGGTGAAATAGACTAGGTTTTAATCTACAGTGAGAAATGTTTGAATTAACCTAATTAAAATTAATTGGTTTAGATTTGAGGATATTATTTAGGTTTAAAATTTATGGTTATTTTATGGTGAAAGTAAGATGATAAAAAGATGATTTATGAGAAAGATGATTTATGAGATGGAATATTAGTAAGGTTAGAACTATAATGGATAATTTATAGAAAGTGATTTAAATGGTTTTGATGATCATTAGAGGTTTTGTCATCTTTATGGACTTTTTGAATTCATCAGTAAAGAATGGAAGGTATAATGGTTTAAGTTTTTGAATTTTGAGGATTTAGTAGCAAGGTGGTAAGTGAAAGAAAAATTAAAAGGTATATTAGGATTGAATTTTTTGGTGAAGGCGTAAAGGAATTAGAATTATGTGAAAGATAAAATTGTGGATTACTAGATTCTTGACATGATTTTCTGTTACTTGAGGATACTCTATGGTCAAGATGATCATGCTTCACTGGAATAAGGTATGGTGATCTAATCTCACTAGTGATAAGAAGATAATTTATAAGTTAGTAGTGAGGATGGAATTATAATAAATAATTTGTAGAAGTGAGTTAAGTGGTTCTAATGATATTTGAAGGTGTTGTCATATTTATGGACTAGTTGAATTCATCAGTCAAGGAAGAGTGGATAAATGGTTTAAGTATTTGAGTAAGTTAATTTGAAGATCTAGTGGTAAGGTGGTAGGTGAAAAGAAATTAAAAGAAAATTTAGGATTGAATTTTGAGAAAGTTTAAAGGAGTTATTTGAAGATCAATTATGGATTATTATTCGTGTTACTAACATGATTTTGTGCTTAAGGTTATGATCAAGTTGGATATGAGTACACCTGGTTGAGGTATGGTGATTTAATTTTATTTGTGATGTTGAGGTAGAAAATATTTTCCTTAAGAAGATTGGTATTTTACTGATGGATTTTTGAGATTGGATAATCAGTCAAAATAAGTTTATATTTCTGATGACTGCTATACCATAAGTTCTTACGTGTATTTATCAGTTAGCAGACTGGCCACCTGGATAATTTGTGAATTGCAAAGAAACATTATGGCAAACAGACAGAAATATAAGTAAGTAATTGATAGGTGATTTTTTTAGGTATCCATTCTTTATAGAGATTAAGTAAGTGTAGGGATGAATATGTTTTTCTTGGTGAATATAAGGAATAAGGATTAGTAAGAATGATTGTAGTATAGCTAGTGTATTTTAAGTTTTAAGGATGAATGATAAAGTGGTGGTTCAAGAAAATTTGAAGAAGTCATTTTTGGAGGAATATTTCCTGAGGATGTTAGAAAGTAATGAAATTCATAAGAGTTTAAGCAAAGGATTACAATTATGGTTGAGTAAATAGTTAAGTTTGAATAGTGAAATACTCTTTTCATTATTAAGAAAAATATGGTATTAAGGTACTCGTGTTATTTGATTTAAGTATGATCATTTCTATAATAACCTAGGTTTTTGCAAAAAAAAAAAAAAAAAATCCCATGCTAACAGCGTGGGACGGCGCGGTTAGCGTGGGATGTGGCGCCAGTAGCGTGGGATATGGCGCCAGTAGCGTGAAATTGCACCAGAAGGTCATTTCTTGCGGCTTGATGGCGCGGATAGCGTCAGTTTGGCGCGATTAGTGCCACAGACACGCCCAGTTGGCGCGGTTAGCGCCGTAGTGGCGCGATTAGCGCCATAAATGCCCAGGAAGTTTTTAGTTGCGTTAATTTGGCGCGAATAGCGCCATATATGGCGCGGTTAGCGCGGGAACGTCGGCAGAACCAGTATTTGAAGGCCATTTTACGAAATTTTGGCCCAAAACTCATGGTTTCTTCTCCCTCACATCCCAAACCTCCATTAGAGCTGTTCCAAGCTTTCTAGGACCTTAGAGGTGAGCCTAAACGCTTTCCTGTGACCTAGAAAATTGTTTTAACCGATTGAGAGCTAAAATCCTTCATCCTTTTCCTTTGGATTGAGAGAAATCCATTACCTCAGAGAAACCTCTGAGACTTGAGTTTGGCGAAGAACCGTGGCTTGGCAAGGACACCAGAGCTTGGGAAAGCTGTCCTTCAGTCTTCTTGTTCGCCACTGAGGTAAGAAACTTAAGTTTCTTCGGTTGATTTTGCTTATGGAGGTTCTCTGGATTTTGTGAATTATATTGGTCTGGGGCTAGAATTAGCCCAGGATTCTGTAGAGAATCTTGTTTAGTACTGTCTAGTGATGAAGGAATAGCTTTCAGTTTTTGAATTGGTAAACTTTGAATATTGGCTCTGTGAATGCATAAGTGACTGGTGTAGAGTAACTTGTTATTGGTTTTCTGACATGCTAGAGCCGTTACTAAGTCTATGTTGAGCCTGAGAGGCTACTGAAACGGTGCCTGAGTTGAGGGCAAGACCGTTCTAGTGTTATTTTGAATTATGGGTTGTTATGAGCCAAAGCTTAAGAATGTGCTGTGCATTGAGTCTGTGGTGACTCAATGGCTCTGATGGCAGTTTATTGAATTCTATATGATCTGAGAAAAAGCCTTATGTGGGCAGCATTTGATTAAACCCTAGGATAGGGAATTCTATATATGAAATGCCTATGTACTTGAATATCTGTGGATTGGTTTTGATATGAGAATGTCCCTTGAATAGGGCGTGAGATTGGATCTGTTGGTGGCGGGAGCCACAGACCAAGGAAGGAACTACAGACTGATACCTTGCCAGGTAAGTTCTGAGTCCCTGGGGATTGATTCCCATTTGGTTGCACACCACACTCCTGGGGAGTGATGGTCATATTCATAATGCATGCATTGGTTGTTGCATACTTTTGTGACTTTATATATATTGTAATTGGCTGTGCTATGATCTGTGAATGGCATTGAGTGTAACTCTGCCATATGTTGAGGGCATCGAGTGTAACTCTGCCAGGGCATTGAGTGTAACTCTGCCATATGTGGAGGGCATTGAGTGTAACTCTGCCATCTGTTGAAAGCATTGAGTGGAACTCTGCTAGACTTGTGGGCATTGAGTGTAACTCTGCCATCTGTTGAAAGCATTGAGTGGAACTCTGCTAAACTTGTGGGCATTGAGTGTAACTCTGCCATGGATGTGAAATTGACTTGATATGTATGCTTATCTGATATTTGTATTGTGAATTGTGGGCCAGGGTGGGAATGTCTTCCCAAGGACCCTGAGCTTACTGAGATATATATCTCACCCCGTGTGGGGATTTGTGGTTTCAGGTGACTCTTCAGATAGAAGAGAGCAGTCTCAGGGCAGGAGGCCTGAATAGAGACATTTCTGCTTGGCTGAGAGCAGCAGAAGGAGCTTGAAGGCTCTGTTTTGGTGTTTTGATATGTTTTGTACCCTGGATAGGGTTGTATAGTTCTGTAACCCTCAGTGAGGGCAGTATTCTTTGTATCGCCACAGTGTGGTGAAAACTCTGATGTATATGGATGTATAGAACTATAATGATGAGTAATAATCTGTTTATCCTCCTGATTATCTTGTATATGATTCATTATCTGTCTATGTTTATTTTAAGAAACTGGATCAGCAGGGCTTGTATTATGTGCCTTATATATATATATATATATATATATATATATATATATATATGTTGTCTGTTATTTTGAATTCCATACCTAATGAATCAAGAAAAACGATTCTATGCTTCCGCTGAGTAATTATTTCCGTTTATAAAACGCTAAACCGATATCGTTAATGATAACGCACCGGAGGCCTACGGGGGTGTTACAATTTCATTCTATTTTATTTAAGGGAAATTAAATTTATAAATGTTTTCTGTGGATGAAAAGCTTGTGATGGAGACTATAACTAGAAGATATGTTTTAATAGCTTTATGGAGATTTTTGATAGAAAATTTTATGATGATCTGATCTGATAATATTTTGATTTATTTCTGATAAATTAGTAGTGTTGGTAATCCTGAGATAAGTAATAATGGGATATCTATCTCTGCTAACTAAACTTGATTATTCTTGAAAAGAATTTTCATAAAATTTATAACTAATCTGATCTTAATCCAAAGTGGTCACAATATTTCATCTAAAATCAATCAAGCACGAGAAAGTAAAAGGAGGCATTACAATTTCCATTTGCAACCCCTTTTGAGCCAAAAAGTTGATATTTTGTTGAAACCCTAACCTAGGATAGGAATTCCATACCTTACCTAAGGATAGGAGAGTAAAAAGGGAATAATTTGTGATGGAAACTTCTTTTGGGTAGTTCATGCTATGAAAAAGGATTTTAAAATTGGCTATATGTTATTTATGTGTTGAGTAAAAATAAAAGAAAGAAAAGAAGTGAAAGAAAAAGAAAGAAAAAATTGGTTTAAATATGCAAAATAAACAAAGTACTGTGTTTTAAATATACAAAGTGTTGGGGCAAAGAATTGACAAAAAGGGAAATCATGAAAGGAAAAAGAAGAAATAGGAGGAAATGATCTTAATGTTTTATCCATATATACTCTCCTATTCCAAAGGTCTTTTTGAATATCCAAAAAAATCAAGATTTCTTTTCTAGCCAAAAGCCCAGCCATAAAAGACCTAATGATCCTTGTTGATTATGCACTTTGATTTGATGACAAATGAATTACAAAATTAATCTATAAAGTATCAGTGTAGGAATTGAGATAAAACACTTACCTGTGAGAAAATTAAACACTTTGAGAGGTTTTCCTTTGTTTGAATCAGACATATGTTTCCTCTTATGTTCTTTAGGAAGGAAATGTGAATTGATCTTAATTTCATCTTGGTTATGTGAATTTCCTCTTTTGTTTCAAATCTTAAGGTTAACTATTTAAAAATATGTTCTGATCATTTTTCGAAAGTTGATTCTTTACAAAGCATGTTCTCATATTTTTTACTATTGCTTGAGGACAAGCAAGATTCTAGGTTGGGGGGAGTTGATAAGTTTCATATCTTAGTAAAATTAGGGTTATATTTAAGGCACTTATCTTTCATTTTACTAAGAAAATCTATAAAACTTGCCCTAAATCTAGTTAGTTTGTATCTAGTGCTTAGGATGAAGGATATGTTCATATTCTCGAAGATTCATCCAATCTTTTCTTGCATTTTGATAGGTTAAAAGGAATTCCGGAGCTTCCAATCATATAAAGCAAGCAAAAATGGATTATAAAGCAAACATAGGAGGTGCAACAAGCAATTCAGGCCCAACATCCATCAAAGCCCAAAGAAATCTTCAGCACTAAGGTTTTAGCTCGCCCAGGCGTGCTCCCACAGGCCAAAATGGTTGCCCAGGCGAGCACAAGTTTCAAGGTGATAAATATTAGCTCGCCCAGGCGATCAAAACATGAAGAAATTGGCCGCCTAGGTGAGTGAAGCAGACAGGAGGCAAACACTATAAAAAGGCCACGGATTTGGAAGTGAAGGCATGATTTTTTTCCACAAAATTGGAGTCTTTGCTCTTATTTTAGCTTAGGAAATCTTAGTAGTTGATAGTTAGAAAGTTAGGGAAGTGAGGGAGGTGAGGTTTGTAGTGGAAACTCTGTCGAAAAGAGGATCGATGACAAGTTGCTTCATCAGTTCATCTCTTTAGGAAGTTCTCCCAATGCTCGCCTAAGCTTCTCTAAGGATTGGACGTAGTCTTCTTATTCCTATGTTCTTTGAATTTTTATTTATGCATGAATTATTCTATTTCTTATTGGTGATTTTATTCTGCGTGTAATGCTTGATTCTAAGTGATCGTTGGTTTCATGAATTTAACTCTAAGGGCAACTGGAAAGTAAACTTAGGGTTTTGAACCGAATAATTTCACTCATTACATTACGTTTCTAGGAATAGGGCATAACGTTGTGATCGTATTAAACACGTGAATAGAATCTTAATGTTAGGATATTTACTTAATATGTGAGGAATCGATATTTAGTAAATATCCTTAGGACCTTAATATGTGAGGAATCGAATTAGGGTTACTCAACGTGTGCGACAATAAGAATAGAAAAATAATTTATGCATAGGTAATATTAATTGAATATAGAAAGGGATAAGTAAGACGAAATTCAATCCTACGTTTTCCTTAAATTAAAACTCGTTTCTTTATTTCCGTAGTTTTTATCTTTACTTTACGTTACGTCATCACAACAAATGAACCTTCATTTACACCAATTGTATATAAACTATTAAACTGATAGAAATGTATTTAAACTAACCAAAGTGAACTCAAATCCCTGTGGAGACGAACATTATAAATTTTGTAACTTGCAACGATAAAACGGGACGCTTGCCAAAAAGTCCTAACAGTCTCTTACTTAAATCTTTTGTTATAAATAGTCTCTCTTGAACCCTAGGTTGGGATTCTTTATTTTAATTTTTTTGTGATTTGGAGTCTAAGAGGCAAAAGTGTTGTGTGAGACTCCTTAGCTCCAATGAAGCATAGAGATCACAATTGGGAAGGTTCCTTGCTGGGATTCCAACCCTGTTGGTATGTTTGCATTTCTCATTAGGATTTCTAGTTTATCCATGTCCAAAAGTGGCTAGTCTCCTGATGGAGGTCCAAGACAAACCAAAGGTCTAGAAGGAGAATTTGAAGCACTTCCTTTGGTGAGCTTCAAGGGACCAATGACAAGACCTAGGACTCAAGCACTTCATGACCATATTCAAGCTAACTTTGACAAGCATAAAGTTACACGCCATATCAAGGATGATAAGAGCTGGATTTTGATGTCTCAAATTCAATATAATCCCACAAAAGTAGTGGAAACAAAAAAAGGAGTGTTGTCTGTTTTAACAGATTAAAAGCATCATGTAATAGATTAAAAGCATCTCTTGATACCTGTAATCGATTAAAAGAATCCTGTAATCGACTAAATCAGTCTGAAAAATGCAAATAGCTCTGTTTTAATCGATTACATGTCGAATTAATCGATTATTTTGGCCATATATCAGTTCCAGGATGGATAAGAGCAAAATAATCAATTACCAAACCAAGTAATCGACTTTTTAGGTTAAATAATCGATTACATTGTTGAAACAATCGATTAAACCAGTTTTTAAACTTTTCTGCACATGTTTGGGAAGCCAAAGGTCACTTATGGAAAGCTTGCACTTCAAGCTTCATTTAGGCTTCATTTCAATTTGTATTTTCTTACATTTCAGTGACATTTAGCTTGTAATTTCGTGGCCTATATAAAGTGCCAAAACTGAATGTAACTAACTTTTGGTTCATTAATATAATTTCTGAAAAATTGTTGTGAGATTTTTGTAAAATATAGGAACACTTCACACTTAACCAAGAGGGGGGTGAATTGGTTAGGCTTGGTAAATTAAAATTTCTTAGACAAAATCAGAGTTTCCCTTAGGATCTTTATCACTTTTGAAACCAAGAAACTTTATTCAATCAAATGTTAAGTCCAAGGTATCCAATAGCTCAAAATTGAATTAATAAACAAAGCAAGACAATCAAGTTGAACAGAATATAATCGAGAGAAATCAAGATCAAAGCACACAAAATTTATACTGGTTCACTTCAAACACTATGAAGCTACATCCAGTTTTCTTCCACTTAACACTAGAATGGAGTTCCACTATTGCAATTTTCTGTTCTTACAAGTAATTACAAAGTCTCTCTTTATCCACCCTAGATAAAGTTCAGAAATCTAAAACACTATTAGATTCTTAAAGACAACCCCACTGAGAACACTACTCAGAACAACCCCCAGAGAAACCCTATCTCTAGTTTACAAGCAAGGAACCCAATTATAATAGCCAATAATACAAATTCAAAAAAGAATTACAACCACTGAGTTTAAGGAAAGAAAACACCTGATGATCCAATGAATGATATGCACAAATGAATATACCAGGTTGAATGATGAAAACAAACTGATTGGAGTCTTGTGAATGAAAAAAATTAAGAGGAAAAATTTTACTCAAGGTTATCCAATAAATATTAGTTATTAACAAAGTTAATGAATATTTTACACCAACGTCATGCTGACTTTTAAACTATTGACAAGTGTACCCATGTCGTCGCGGGTTACAAAATTTATAAGAGATCATCTCCACAGGGACTTGAGTTACTCAATTATTTTAAATAAAAGCAACAGTTTAATAGTTTACGTACAACAAGTCTCAGCGAAATTTCATGAGTTTGACCAAATAACAAAATTACGAATTTAAAGAAATTGCGGAAATAACGGATTTAGTGTGTAGAATTTACGGAAAACTATGGAAACAAGTGAAACAAGTTTAAGTAATTCAAGAAAAGTGTAGGACTGGACTTCATCGTTCATACCCTCAGTATCTAATTAATATTACCATGTACAAATCATTTTCTAACATTATTTATGCACACGTTAAATTACCCCAAATCGATCCCTCGCATTTGAGAATCCTAAGGATATTTACTAAGTATTGATCCCTCGCATAAGAAATAAATATCCCAGCATTATGATCATAATCTCGTGTTGTTTGCAATTAAAACGTTATGATTTATTCATAGCAACGTAACGTAATGAGTAAAATCATTTAGTTCAAATCCTAAGAGCACTTTTCAATCAAACTTAGAAACTAATTTCATGAAACTAGTGATCAAGTAGAATCAAGCATTAAGAACATAATGAAATCACCAATAATGAGTAGAAAAGATTCATGCATATAACAAATATTAAAAAAGATACATAAGGGTACGAAGATTACATCCAATCCTTAGGAGAAATTAGTCAATCATTGTGGAGAGCACAAGATCAACTGAAGACATGATGAAGGAAGTGATCCCCGATCCTTTTCGGCAGAGTTTTCTCACCAATTTCTCTCTTCTTTCACCTTCTCTCTCTAAGTCTCCTTGCTTGCTGATTTTGTTCATGGCCTTTTTCCTCACCATTGCATGGCTTTATATAGAAAATGGTGAAGTTGCTCAGTTGAACTCGCCCAGGCGAGCTAATTACACATGATTTGATCACCCAGACTAGTTGTTCCTTAATGCTGAAGGACTTAACTCGCCCAATGAGTTGTGTCTTAACTGTGAAGAAAGGTTAACTCGCCCAAGCGAGCTAATTGCTAGCCTGGGCGAATTTTGGTTTCCAGAAATTTCTCTTTTGACCTTTTTACCCTCTTCTCTTGTCCTGGTTGTTTCGGATGTCACAGATACACTTGATACCTATCGAAACATCGCAATTGAGTGGATAAATCTTCCAAAATGTAAACAACTTTTATATATGTAACAATATATAAAAACAACTAGGATTATGGCAAGTTTACGAGAGAATTTACTGAAATCAAAAGATAAGTGCCAACATTATAATCTTGAAAATAACTAAAATATGACACTTATCAACTACTCTCAACCTAGAATCTTGCTTGTCCTCAAGCAATTTATAAAGAAATAACACTACGAATACTAGAAGTATAAAACTTAAAGAAAATACTTCAATATTTCTATATCAAAAAAGTTTATAAACATGCTTTGTAAAAAATCAACTTTCAAAGTGATCAGAACAACATTTTAAAAAAATCAACTATGAGAATTGAAAACACAAAAGATGGAATTCCACCAAACCAAATGAGATTAAGATCAATTTACATTTGATTTCTAAAGAACATCAAAAAAAACAAAGATAAGTTTTTCTTCTCAATTCCAACACTGATATGTCATATATGAATTTTGCAGTTCATTTCCCATCAAACCAAAGTACATAATTATCATGGATCTTTAGGACTTTTTAGGGTTGGGCCTGGCTTTTGAAGGAAATCTTGGTTTTTCTGGATATTCAAAGTTACAAAGATAAAATAAGTTATCATCACTTCCTATTTCTTTTCTTTTTCTACCAAGTTATCAATGTTTCTTATACCAACCTCCCAATCACCCAACTTATAGAATTTACAACATTTTGTACAATTTACACATATTTCATTTAATTTTTTTTCACAAGGAATTTGTTTCCTTTTTTCTTTTTCTTTCTCTTTTCTTTCTTTTCTTTTCTATAACTTTAGCCACTGATAAATGCCATATCTTAGTGAAATTTGGATTACATTTAAAGCATTTATCTTGTGTTTTAATTAAGAATATCTGTCAAAATTTGCCCTAATCTAGTTAGTTTATGTTAAACACTTAGTAATTATGTTTCTCAAAGATTCATCCAAGTTTTATTTTTATTTTGCTAGCATTCGAGGACTTCCGAGGCTTTCGAAAAACAAAAAGCAAGCAAAGAGGGCTTACATAGCAGACCTGGGAGGTGCAGAAAGCAAATCAGACCCAAAAATGACTCAGA
>PYAF01002669.1:0-11685 GCA_007407185.1 Glycine tomentella | reverse complement strand
TATTAGCTTCCGTAATCTTTCGTAATTTTTCTTTATTTCCGTAAAACCATCAAAACTTCGACCATACTCGTTGTACATAACTATTCAATTGTTGAATTCTATTTGGATTAACTGAGTAGCACAAGTCCCTGTGGAGACGAACTTTTATAAATTTTGTAACTTACAACGACAATTGGTACGCTTGCCAAAAGTCTAACAGCCACATTTAAAACAAATTATTTTTCATCACTTTAGCCATCCAAATGATAGAAATTTCCAACAAAAATCCCTTTTGCTCTCCTAACCTAAGGTAAGGTAGGAAATTCTTAACCTAGGTTAGTGTTCCAACAAAATCATAAGTGTTTTGGCTCAAAAGGGCTAGCAAATGCTAAATCATTGTATATTGGGATAGCATTTTGACCAGTGGCTTTAAAATGTTCAAGAAAAAAGAAGGCCTAAATCATATCAATGCATCTTATGTTATTGTTAGTATATGGATGTCCTAGAGACAATCTTTTCATTAGATTAGGACGTACATGTACTTTTCATATTGTCATGAATAAATTATAAGTGCTCTTTATCTTGTTTCATATTTTGTCTCGATATTATTATTAATATATGAGTAACTGGATAAAACCCTTGGAATAGAATAGGTATCTCTTGAATATTAGTGATGGGATCACGATCATGAGGATTCATAGCTACCAGATGTCTACTCCTAAATTTAAGTTCCTAGTCTAGAGACACTGAGAATGGGGATCAGCGATCTCGAGTAAGACTAGCACGACTTATCTACATGTATGCAGATACAAGATAAAGACCTCATGAGCTACAGACATGGAGATGTCTTAGCTAAAGTCGCAGGTGGACCTATAAGGGTATAGCTCGCACTGAACGGACCCACAAAGAGACTTTGTTGATTTGAGGGGAGCTGTATGAAGATTACTTGAAGAATCAAGCAATGAGAGGACTTGGATGTTTTGGCTTTCAACATGGTTCAAGCTTTGAAGAATGAAGTGTGTGATTAAATGTAAAAGGATTGAAAGCATTTTGATGATCCAAGCTGTGCATACATATCATTCATACACATCTTAAAGCATTACATCATAGAATTTTAAGTAATTGATTGAAAAATAGACTAAGTCTGGTTTAATCGATTAAAGCATTGAAAGAATCGATTATTTTGTTCATAAGGCATTCTGGATAATCATTATGAACACTTTAATCGATTACTCCATCGGATTAATCGATTATATGAATCTTAGCATGCTTTGATATTGGCTTTATGACTGGTTTAATCGATTACCATATAGCTGTAATCAATTACATGCTTATTTGGAAAATACAGTCGCTGCGTTAATCGATTACCACTTCTTGTAATCGATTACCTAGTCAATTTCATGTTTTGCATTCATGCTGACTTAATCGATTACCAATAATTGTAATCGATTACATTACATACATGATTTTTTACATTGTCTGGTTTAATCGATTACCATGAAATGTAATCGATTATTTTACTAAAACTGGATATTTGCTTAGTCTGATGTTCGATTACGTGTCGGGTTAATCGATTATTTAACTCGTTACATGAAAACAAGAAGTCACCAAGATCATTTTAATCGATTACAAGTATAATAACTATGGCTAAAAAAAAAAAGTTACTGTAGCAGTTACTGTAGCTTGGCGCTCCGAAAGTGGGATCTAGCGCTCCGAGCGTGGCACTGTAGCAGAAGGTTATTTTTTGCGATTTTTGGCGCCATTAGCGCCAAAGTGGCGCCAGGAGTGCCACAGATGCTGGAAATTGGCGCCAGGAGCGCCAAAGTGGCGCCAAGGGCGCCACAGAGGCTGGAAACTGGCGCCAGGGGCGCCAAAGTGACGCCAAGGGCGCCAGATGCACTGGATTTTGGCGCCAAGAGCGCTAGTGTGGCGCTAGGAGCGCGGCATGTCGGTCAGACCACCTATAAAAGGCCATTTCGTGAATTTTCAGAGGAAACCACTGTTCATCTTCCTCCTTCGTCCAGACAGCCATTTCTGAGCTATAAGAGCTTCCTACCTTCATCCTAAACCATATAAACACCTCCTAATCACTTCTAAACTTGATTAGAACCATTGGAAAGCCAAAATCCAGCCTAGTTTGTGAGAGAAACCCATTCCCCTGAGATTCTGCAGAGATTAAGTTGTGGGAGAGGAAAGAAGACAGCTCAGGGACACATGAGCTAGGAGAAAGACTTCTCCAGCCTTTCTCTTTTGATTGGAGGTAAGAAACATAAGTTGTAACCGTTTAATTCTTGGAATGGGAGGTTGGGTGAATAGTAACCAATTGATGATAGGGCTGGAATTAGGCTTAGGTTCTTTAGAAAAGTGTAGTCATGAGGCTGTTCTGAGAGATATGGAACCTTGAAATTGGAATTGGGATGAAGTTTGAGTTTGGCCCTGGGGAGGAAGAAGTGTGTGTGAATGAGAGGTACTATGACCTGAATTAACTCAAGTACCTTTACAAAAATTGATCATAAGGTCAAATGATCGTTAAAAATGTGTGAATACATCTGGTTTGGTTGAGTTGAACCATTATTGGTTCTTGAGATTAATAAAACTTTGAATTGGGTTGTACAGAGTCTTGAGGAGACTCTGAGGCCTTAGTCAGGCTGAGACAGACCCTTGAGGGTCAATGCATGGCCTAGTAAGAGCTGGGCTAAGATAAACCTTAAGTTAGAAGACATAACTGTTTATAATAGGAAGGGTGTTTCCTTCCATACAAGCGGTTGAATACTGTTTCTGATTGTCTACTTCATTCCTATTGTAGGGCGTGAGACGCATAGCACTGGTGGAGGTCACCACGAGACTAGGAGAGCTGATTCTGAGCTGAGACCAGGTAAGCTCAGTGTTTTTGGGGAATGTTTCCCCTGCTTGTGTTCACTACACACTAAATGGGTGATTGTTTGATGTATTGTGCATGCTGATATTGTATGATGCTGTAATACTGTTATATGTATCAGATGTGATAATATGTGGTGATGGCATACTGTAAACGAAATGCTAGACAGACCCTGAGATGGGGTACATTTGTATTGATTACATTAGCATAATGTATGCTGTGTTGGATTTTGATTGATGATGATGATACTGTGTGTTATAATTGCATGAGCATTTATTGGCCAGTAGATTGAGGAACTATAGACCCCATTGGGAATATGCCCTTAAGTGGATGATCTCCCTTGGGATAATCCATAGGCGTCCATGTAAATCCTGAGTAGATGTGCCTTTAAGTAGATGATCCTATTCAGGTGTTGGGCGGTAAGTCCTGAGTAGATGTGCCTTTCAGTAGATGATCCTACTCAGGCATGAGTCCTGAATAGATGTGCCCTTCAGTGGATGATCCTATTCAGGCAATTTGTGTTGGTTGCATATGCTTGTTCTGGGTTATTATGTACTTGCAGCTTGTTCTTGTGAGCCGTGAAGGCTGATTGAATGATGAAGTTCTAGATGATATGATCTTATTGTGTTATGTTACATGTATATTTATATGCTGAGAAGTGAACTAGGGGGAGGGAAACCTCCAAGAACCCTGAGTTTACTGGGATGATTATCTCACCCCTGTTTGGGGCTCATGTTGCAGGAGCTGAGACTGAAGTCACTGAGAGATCCCAAGGCAAAAGGCCTGAGCTGGGATAGCGTGGTAGAGAACCCTAGGCTTAGAAGACCGAGCTTGTTGGCTCATATTTTGTTTATTTTGTTTGTATTTTGATACCTAGGGAAAATTTGTATAGTTTTGAGAACTATGTATCTTGTAAAGGACAGAGATTCACCATATATATGTATATAATGTGTATTTATATCAGATTCAGGCTTCCTTTATTGTTTTGTTTCCATGCTTGCTGCGTTATCCTGATATTGTAATAATGTTAATACGCCGGGTGCACACGGATGTTACATTTTATGGTATCAGAGCAGTGTTTAAGGAAGCAATATATGGTGAATATCATGTTTTTCCTTGTGTGTGGGTGTAAGCCATGTTTACTGCATGTGTGATGTTAAGTGTGAGCCTGATCAACTCATTCTGTTATATTATATGTGCAATATCATGGTGAGAACCCGAAATACCAGTGAGCGGGCGGGTGCAGGGGAACAACCCGACCCGATTGTAGCTGCTTTGGCAGCTGTGCAGCAGGAGCTTGCTGCAAGTAGGCAGGCTAATGAAGCCTTGCTTAAGACAAATGAAGAGCTCATGGCTGAGTTGAGAGCTCAACGGAGGGGAGACGGAGTATCCCCTACACAGCAGACTCCTGAAGGCGAGGGTAGTCGCCATCAGGGTGGAGGTAGCCATCATTCTCATGGGCCTCAGCGCCAGAGGGGGAACAGGTCGTTCCAGGCTGATACAGAGGAGGATACAACGACCAGAGGAAGGATGCTGATCGCCTTCCGGAAGCGTGATCCTCCCTCCTTCCATGGGGAGTATGACCCCATAGCTGCTGCCAAATGGTTACAGGCATTAGAGAAGATTTTTATTGTGATGGAGTGTTCAGACCATCAGAAGCTTCTCTATGCCACTTATCTGCTTCAGGGAAACGCACATGAGTGGTGGATCACCACTTCAGAGTTATTGAGGGGCCAGGGTGAGGTCATCACCTGGCAGGTATTTGAGGCATAGTTCTTGGACAGATACTTCCCCAGAGATGCCAGGGAGCAGAAACAGGCGGAGTTTGAGAGTTTGGTACAGGGGAAGATGCCAGTTGATGAGTACTTGGCCAAATTTAATGAGTTGGCTAAGTATGCACATTTCAGGAGAGCTCTACCTGAAGCAGAGGTATTGGCAGCTAAGTTTCAGAGGGGACTTAGAGAGAACATTGAAGAGAAGATAGCGGGCAGTGGATCCATAGATCTGGGTAGCCTGGTGAGACAGTGCCGCCAGGTAGAAGATATGATCAGGAGGCATAGTAGAGGCCAGTCCACTCAGACTGAGAGGCAGGAGGTCAGGAGACTCGGTAGATCAGGCCCTATAGGCAAGGGCAAAGGTAGAGATTTGGGAGTTTCGTTTCCAGCGGGCAGATTCAAGAAAGGCTCCAGTCAGAGAGGAGCGCCACAGAGATCTGGTCTTCCTCCCAAGTGTAATGCTTGTGGGAGGAACCATTGGGGAGTGTGCCCCACTGGCCAGTTGGTTTGTTACAAATGTGGCAAGCCAGGCCACTATGCTAGGGAGTGCCCGCAGACAGGCAGTCGGGCTACAGCTGCCCCAGTGATGTCAGCAGCACCTACCACAGGCCGGGTTTATACAGTGGACGCTGGAGAGGCTGCCAGAGCTCCTGATCTGATAAGAGGTACTATTTTGATTAATGCACATGATGTGAGAGTCTTGTTCGACTCTAGAGCCACTCACTCTTTTATCAGTAACCATACTGTACGGGAACTGAACTTGCCTGTGTTAAGACTTTCTGTTCCCATGGAGGTCACTACTGCTTCTAAGGAGCAGTGCCTGGTGGACATGTGTTGTAAAGATGTCCATTTCCAGTTTGAGGATAGAGAATATGTAGTTGATCTGCATTGTTTGGCGATGCCTAGCCTTGAAGTCATATTGGGTATGGATTGGTTAGCCAAGTATGGCATTATGTTAGACTGCTGTTACAAGAAGGTGGTAGTGCCCTCAGATGGAGCTGGTTTGAGTTCTATTTCTTTTCTCTCAGTCTTACAAGTCCGCAAGGAAATACAGAGAAGGGCACAGGGATATTTCTTGTTGAGTACAGCAGTTGAGAAATCGGGGTTGGATATGTCAAAGATTCCGGTGGTGAGCGAGTTTGTTGATGTTTTTCCTGAGGAGATTACACAGCTTCCACCGGATAGGGGAATTGAATTCTCCATTGATCTGGTTCCAGGTGTGGGACCTATATCCATAGCCCCTCACCGCATGTCTCCGTTAGAGTTGAAAGAACTGAAAGTTCAGCTTGAGGACCTATTGTCTAAGGGGTTTATTAGACCGAGTGTGTCACCATGGGGAGCACCGGTCCTGTTTGTGAAAAAGAAAGATGGGAGCATGCGATTATGCGTGGATTATAGGCAGTTGAACAAGGTGACTATAAAGAATAAGTACCCTCTGCTTCGCATAGATGATTTGTTGGATCAGCTGAGGGGAGCCTATGTGTTCTCCAAGATCGACCTGAGATCCGGATACCATCAAATCCGGATTAAGCCAGAGGACATACCGAAGACTGCATTCAGGTCAAGGTATGGTCATTATGAGTATCAGGTCATTCCTTTTGGTCTGACCAATGCCCCTGCAGTGTTCATGGATTATATGAACAGGATATTCAGACCATTTATAGATCAGTTTGTGGTGGTATTCATTGATGATATACTGATCTATTCCAAGACAGAGGCAGAGCATGCCGAGCACCTCAGGATCGTTCTGCAGGTCTTAAGAGATAACAAGCTGTATGCTAAGTTGTCTAAGTGTGAGTTCTGGCTTTCAGAGGTGAAATTCCTGGGCCATGTGATTTTTGCAAATGGGGTAGCCGTTGATCCCAGTAAGATAGAGGCTGTGATGTCTTGGGAGAGACCCAAGAATGTCTCAGAGGTCCGTAGTTTTATTGGGTTGGCAGGTTACTATCGGAGGTTCATTCAGGGATTCTCACAGATGGTTTTACCTTTGACTCGTCTGACTAGGAAAGGTAACCCATTTGTTTGGACCCATGAACGTGAGGAATGTTTCTTGAGACTGAAAGAAAAGTTGACCACAGCCCCAGTTCTGATTCTTCCTGATCCTGAGGGTAGTTTTGAGGTGTACTGTGATGCGTCCAAGCAGGGACTTGGATGTGTTTTGATGCAGGAGAAGAAAGTGGTTGCCTATGCATCCAGGCAGTTGAAACCACATGAAGAGAATTATCCCACACATGATTTGGAGTTAGCAGCGATTGTGTTTGCTCTAAAAGTGTGGAGGCACTACCTGTATGGTGCGAGATTGGTGGTGTTCAACGACCATAAGTATCTGTTTGATCAGAAAGAGTTGAATATGAGGCAGATACGATGGATGGAGTTCCTCAAGGATTATGACTTTGAGTTGAAATACCATCCAGGAAAAGCAAATGTGGTAGCTGATGCTTTGAGCAGAAAACATGTAAGTGTTGCCTGTCTGATGATCTCTGATTGCATACTTATTGAGCAATTCAGAGATATGCACCTGTCAGTGATAGAAGGTACTAGTGGTCTGGAGCTGAGAAAGACCCAGATTGAGAATGAGCTAATTCAGAGGATTCGGGAGGCCCAGAGACATGATGATGATGTTAGGACCATGATTGGTCGGCAGGATGTCTCCGAGGATGATCATGGTTTGGTATTATACTAGGGCCGGATCGTAGTGCCTAAAGGCGAGCTAGTTGATGCAGTTCTGGTAGAGGCTCATAAGAGCCAATTCAGCATTCATCCAGGTGCCACCAAGATGTATCAGGACCTGAAGAGGAAGTTCTGGTGGCCAGGGATGAAGAAAGACATAACTGAGTATGTGACTAGATGCCTGGTATGTCAGAAGGTGAAGATTGAGCATTAGAGACCTTCAGGCCTATTACAGCCGTTGCAGATCCTAGAGTGGAAATGGGATAGCATTTCCATAGATTTTGTGGTTGGATTACCAAGGACTCAGACTGGATGTGACTCCATCTGGGTAATTGTTGATAGGCTGACTAAGTCTGCTCACTTCTTACCTGTTCGGACTGACTATACTGCAGAGAGGTTGGCTCAGCTATATGTCTGAGAGATTGTCAGGCTACATGGAGTTCCAGAGAGTATCATTAGTGACAGAGACCCGAAGTTCACTTCAAGATTTTGGAGTGCGCTTCAGGAGGCTTTTGGTACTCAGTTGAGGCTCAGCACAGCCTATCATCCTCAAACAGATGGTCAGACAAAGAGGACCATCCAGACCCTGGAGGATATGTTGAGGGCTTGTGCATTAGAGCAAGGTGCCAGTTGGGACAGGTACCTACCTCTGGTAGAGTTTTCATACAATAATAGTTTTCATGCCAGTCTGGGCATGGCACCTTATGAGGCACTGTATGGCCGGAGGTGCAGAACTCCTGTATGCTGGACTGAGGTGGGTGAGAGATAGCTTCTTGGACCTGAGATGGTTCGGGAGACCTCTGAGCAGATCAGAATGATTAGAGACAAGTTGATGAAGGCTCAGACTCGACAGAAAAGCTATTATGACCATAAACACAGACCCCTGCAGTTTGACGAGGGTGATCATGTGTTTCTAAGGCTGTCTCCGGTCACGGGTGTAGGACGAGCTTTAGGTGTGAGAAAGCTAAGCCCTAGATTCATTGGTTCCTATCAGATACTTCAGAGGGTTGGACCAGTGGCATATAGGCTAGCTCTACCTCCCCAGTTGTCAGGACTACACGATGTCTTCCACGTGTCACAGCTGAGGAAATATGTGTCAGATCCATCACACGTGGTAGAACCTGATGCTATTCAGATTAAAGAAAACCTGACGAGTCCTACACGACCGATGCAGATTTTGGACCGGACGGAGAAAAAGATCCGCAACAAAACCATTCCCCTAGTCAAAGTCAAATGGGAAGGAAGATCACCTGAAGAAGTGACTTGGGAACGAGAGCAAGAGCTAGTACAGCTATATCCTAAGTTGTTCACCAGGTATGAATCTAAATTTTGCGGACAAAATTCCTAAAAGGGGGGAGAAATATAATAACCATGGCTAAAAAAAAAAAGAAGTTACTATAGCTTGGCGCTCCGAGCGTGGGATCTGGCGCTCCGAGTGTGGCACTGTAGCAGAAGATTATTTTTCGCGATTTTTGGCGCCATCAGCGCCAAAGTAGCGCCAGGAGCGCCACAGATGCTGGAAATTGGCGCCAGGAGCACCAAAGTGGCGCCAGGAGCGCCACAGAGGCTGGAAACTGGCACCAGGGGCGCCAAAGTGGCGCCAAGGGCGCCAGATGCACTGGATTTTGGCGCCAAGAGCGCCAGCGTTGCGCCAGGAGCGCGCCATGTCGGTCAGGCCACCTATAAAAGGCCATTTCGCGAATTTTTCAGAGGAAACCACTGTTCATCTTCCTCCTTCGTCCAGGCAGCCATTTCTGAGCTATAAGAGCTTCCTACCTTCATCCTAAACAATATAAACACCTCCTAATCACTTCTAAACTTGATTAGAACCATTGGAAAGCCAAAATCCAGGCTAGTTTGTGAGAGAAACCCATTCCCCTGAGATTCTGCAGAGATTAAGTTGTGGGAGAGGAAAGAACACAGCTCAGGGACACAGGAGCTAGGAGAAAGACTTCTCCAACCTTTCTCTATTAATTTGAGGTAAGAAACATAAGTTGTAACCGTTTAATTCTTGGAATGGGAGGTTGGGTGAATAGTAATCAATTGATGATAGGGCTGGAATTAGGCTTAGGTTCTTTAGAAAAGTGTAGTCAGAAGGTTGTTCTGAGAGATATAGAACCTTGAAATTGGAATTGGGATGAAGTTTGAGTTTGGCCCTGGGGAGGAAGAAGTGTGTGTGAATGAGAGGTACTATGACCTGAATTAACTCAAGTACCTTTACAAAAATTGATCATAAGGTCAAATGATCGGTAAAAATGTGTGAATACATCTGGTTTGGTTGAGTTGAACCATTATTGGTTCTTGAGATTAATAAAACTTTGAATTAGGTTGTACAGAGTCTTGAGAAGACTCTAAGGCCTTAGTCAGGCTGAGACAGACCCTTAAGGGTCAATGCATGGCCTAGTAAGAGCTGGGCTAAGATAAACCTTAAGTTAGAAGACAAAACTGTTTATAAAAGGAACGGTGTTTCCTTCCATACAAGCGGTTGAATACCATTTCTAATTGTCTACTTCATGCCTATTGTAGGGCGTGAGACGCATAGCACTGGTGGAGGTCACCACGAGACTAGGAGAGCTGATTCTGAGCTGAGACCAAGTAAGCTCAGTGTTTTTGGGGAATGTTTCCCCTGCTTGTGTTCACTACACCCTAAATGGGTGATTGTTTGATGTATTGTGCATGCTGATATTGTATGATGTTGTAATACTATTATATGTATCAGATGTGATAATATGTGGTGATGGCATACTGTAAACAAAATGCTAGACAGACCCTGAGATGGGGTACATTTGTATTGATTACATTAGCATAATGTATGCTGTGTTGGATTTTGATTGATGATGATGATACTGTGTGTTATAATTACATGAGCATTTACTGGCCAGTAGATTGAGGAACTATAGACCCCATTGGGAATGTGCCCTTAAGTGGATGATCTCCCTTGGGATAATCCATAGGCGTCCATGTAAATCCTGAGTAGATGTGCCTTTAAGTAGATGATCCTATTCAGGTGTTGGACGGCAAGTCCTGAGTAGATGTGCCTTTCAGTAGATGATCCTACTCAGGCATGAGTCCTGAATAGATGTGCCCTTCAGTGGATGATCCTATTCAGGTACTCAGTGTAAAGCCCTGAATAGATGTGCCCTTCAGTGGATGATCCTATTCAGGCAATTTGTGTTGGTTGCATATGCTTGTTCTGGGTTATTATGTACTTGCAGCTTGTTATTGTGAGCCGTGAAGGCTGATTGAATGATGAAGTTCTAGATGATATGATCTTATTGTGTTATGTTACATGTATATTTATATGCTGAGAAGTGAACCAGGGGGAGGGAAACCTCCAAGAACCCTGAGTTGACTGCGATGATTATCTCACCCCTGTTTGGGGCTCATGTTGCAGGAGCTGAGACTGAAGTCACTGAGAGATCCCAAGGCAAAAGGCCTGAGCTGGGATAGCGTGGTAGAGAACCCTAGGCTTAGAAGACCGAGCTTGTTGGCTCACATTTTGTTTATTTTGTTTGTATTTTGATACCTAGGGAAAATTTGTATAGTTTTGAGAACTATGTATCTTGTAAAGGACAGAGATTCACCATATATATGTATATAATGTGTATTTATATCAGATTCAGGCTTCCTTTATTGTTTTGTTTTCATACTTGCTGCGTTATCCTGATATTGTAATAATGTTAATACGCCGGGTGCACACGGGTGTTACAACAGGAGCCTGAGGAGCGTTTTTAATCGATTAAATTAGTTACGAAAATTAGTATAAATTGAATCCATGCCTTCTATGATTAAATTTTTTAACAAGAACTAAAATTTTTGAATTCTAAGCATTGTTAGAGCTTTCTAAGGATTCACAAAGGCATTCCCCTGGGTTCATTGAGTCTTGCTTCTATTGATTTATTCATGGGTCACTAAGGTGTTAGTGAAACAAGCTATTCTTTCACAAAGGCTAAGGAAAGTTGTTCTGCATAATTGGCTTGCATTCAACCTGAGATTTTCATTCATATGCATTTCATTCTTGGATCATCAGGTGAATTCTTTCCTTACTCTTTGTGGGTGTAAAAGTTTTCTATTGAATCTTTGTATTTGTGGTTCTATTGTAAGTGATTTTTCTTTCAAGTGGAGATAGGGTTTGTCCAAGGACAGCTGAGTAGTGTTCTCAGTGTGGGTGTGGCTTTTAAGGATCTAATAGGGTTTTAGATCTCTGAACTTCATCTAGGGTTGATGAAGAGAAGCTTGTAAATACTTGTAAGAACAATATTTGCAATAGTGGAACTCTACTCTAGAGTTGAGTAGAAGAAACTGGATGTAGCCTCATAGGTTTTGAGGTGAACCAGTATAAATCTTGTGTTTTGATTTATATTCTGCATATTTGATTATACT
>PYAF01002668.1:2028897-2060567 GCA_007407185.1 Glycine tomentella | reverse complement strand
GGCGCACTAATCTTCAGTCCATAAATTAATTCCAAGCCCAATTAATTATTAAACTGCCCTGAAAATAAAAATTGAAATAATTAACTTAAAATAATCCAAATTAATTAAAATCTGAATTATTAGTCTAATTAAATCCTAAATGAGAAACAATGCAAAATATAGACAATTAAGCACAAGTTAGGGATTAAAATGAGTACAGAAAGATGAGTAAATAGTGATAAATAGTGACTCATCAATGACCGAGGAATATTTATATTTGTTGTGCCGACGTGATGAATTGTAAGTGTACAAAAGAACAGCATATAGTCAAAATCTTGAAATTGAAAATTCTAGAATTTGTTTTGGTCAGTCATCAAATTGAGGACTACCCACCTACCATCTGCCAAATTTTAGACAAAATAAAAGGTTTTTCTTTCTATTAGAAAACTGTTAACTTTCCTTCATGTACCCAATAATTGACCCCTTTCCAGAAGATAAAAGATAAATGGAGACAAAATATAATAACTGCTGTGACCACTGATCAGTGACAGCTTACAACAATATGCACTGGTAGTTGTTGGATATTATAAACATACTGCAACCGTTAAATCCTTATGTGTCTGATTTAGATTAATCAGAAGTTTATTAGTTGATGTTAGCTAACGTACTGAAACAAAATCAATTAATCATGATCAAGAGAGTAGTAGGCGCACTTTCTAATTCTAATAGAAAGTTAGACAATAGTCTCCACTTTAACCTTTTCTTTTGCAGTCTTTTACTTATGCTTCAAATCAGAATCTTTCCTCTTCTATCTAAAGTCTAAACCCACAAAAACATAGTTCACTTGCCATATTAATAGAAAGTTGCAAGGATAGATTCTCAAACATGCGAAAATGTTGAGGAATCTGTAGAATGAGTGAGACTTCCCCTCAAATTCCCTTTAACAGCACAAACTGCATGCGAAAACTGTGACTTAGCCTAAACTCTAGGGCCTCTATCATGTGAGCAGGTTGCTTCTTCTGGTAGATTTCTCTCCAAGTGCTTTGCCAACAACTTTAAACAAGCACAATTAGAGAAATGAGTCACTACACCATTTCTATGAATTCTTTTTAACAATGCCACTTGCGACTTGCTTACAATTTCACAGCGCACTTCACATTACTTTCCATTAATTATATCAGATTTCCTTAACCGGCAATCGACTTATAATATATCAAAATGTTTGTGACAAGTACTTAGATAGGTAAATTATTCACCGAATAAGTAGAGCATTTGATTAATGAAAACGATGTTAGGTTATTCACCAAAAAAGTATAGTATTTGATTAATGAAAACGATGTTAGGATATGTATGTAGAAATACGCGTGTTAATTTCTTTTTCTTTCTCTCCAGGAGCCAATTATCTAAAGCTGAAATTCAATCTGTCATAGAGGAGGCAACGCAGATTCTTTTAATACCTTACATTATCACTGTCAAAGCTAGCAGAAATCCATGACTGAGATCTGAGTCAACTTTTGGTATTATCATAATCTCAAATTCCCTATCAATGGTGATATATTACTTGCATCTACCTTTCAAAATCTACAACAGAGCTATACCTTGATACTTGATAGTTAATCATAGTTCCAAACATTTACCCGTATGGTTAACATTTTGTTAATAAACATTATTGGTAATAATTGATTGGAAGTTCATACTTTAAGTATCACATTGAACTATTTCAAGGAAAAATGTTGAATTTGTTGTTGGGGTAGTTGATTGCAGCTGGTACGAATAAATAAGGTATTGATGCTATCATAATGTCACTAGCAGGCTTGCAGTAGTAATTCCAACTACATTGCCCTCCTTTATAATGTGTCCATTGCAGTAATGACTTAAACTCTTACTCCAGGTGGACGTTATTTTCTGTCATAGAAAGTAACAATATTTCCAGAAGATGCACTTACAAGTAAATATAAGCTTTCTGTACTACTATTATTCAAATAATGGGTAAGCAGCACATCAACCCTTCGATGAGTATTTCTCTACTACTTTTATGAAATATTTTTTAAGTATAATTAGATTGATTTATTTTAATGTAATGATCACTTTCTTACAGCTGCTATTTCTCCAAAATGTTATATTCCTTATCGTACAATAGTCAATAGGTACAAACATACGCTACATACAGACACCCCTGAAGCCACAAGTTATGTTGTTTACCCTCCCTTATCCCTCTAAACTCTACACCCAAAGATAAGTTTCCTTGTAGTATTCATCATTCCTGTCCCATTAATGCATCCCCACACTTCACAAATCAATCACGGTCCTACTTGAGTACCTAATGTGAACTTTTCCATTAGTGATCGGCATGATTTGAATTTTGAAAAAACCAAACTAAAATCAAATCAAACCAATAAAATGGTTAACTTACCAAAACCAAACAACCTTTTTTAGCAAAACTAGTTTGGTAGCAGCGAAATTGAGGAAGTTGGAAGTTTCTGCTTTCAGCATATATATATATATATAACTCGTTGTTGCTTCCTCCTTTTAAGGTAGTAGCCAATAGGGCTACATCAGCCACATGATATAGGTGACATTTATTTCAAGCTGTAACATTTCATTTCCACAAATAAAAATTCTCAGAAATTATAAATAAGAATGTTATTTTTTAGTACATTAAAAAAAAATGTGACTTTAATATTCTTAGGAATTCTTCTTAAAATTAAAATTGTTAGAATAAAAAAGTAAATTAGAAAGAAAAGAGTAGAAATGGAAATTATAAGTTGAGTTAAAAAAAACTTCTCATACTCCTGGGAGAATATAATTCTCACCCGCTCACAAAAAAAAAAAATACATACCCCATTATCTAGAGACTCATCGTTGAAGGTAAAGAGAAAGGATATTATACGCAGTCTTATCCTTATATATGAAAAAAGACTTTTCGAATTAGAACCCATGATCACCAAGACACAATTTTAGCACTGTGTCAAGACTTGCCATCACCATTAAAATAAAAATGAAGTAAAACAAAGAAATTTCTAACAAAGAAATCTCTATTCAACAGGTATCATTATCAATACCAAATTTGCATCAATAAGAATCGCATTATACGTGTACTGAAAATTCTACAGAGCACAATAAATCACCAAACACAATATGAATCATAAAACTACAATATCAGTCAAAATTACATTCCATTTTTACATTTCGAGAACAAATTTTTAAATCTTAAAACAAACACACTCGTAGGGTTCCATTAACGACGGTAGTATTATTTTTTGTGATGTGGTCTTCCCGTCATCTTTTCTAACGAATATTTCTATAAACAAACCTTCATTCTCATATTATGTCATCCACAGAAATCTACTGACAAGTATTAAGCAAACTATTTAAGTTCTTTACACAACCTCAAAATCTGAACTCTGAAGTGAGACGATCCTAAAGGCACAAGCTGCTGCAGGATTTGAAATTCATCAGAAAAGATGAACAACTAAACAACTAGCAAGAAGCACACATAAAAGCTCCTATGAAGAAGTCAAGTAATTGATCAAAAGAGCAGAAGCAGTCAATAATACCAGTACCACACTAAGTACCAATGAAATTAAGAATACTTGAACACTTGAAATATCCAATCAACCAATGTTATCAACTCAAGAGATATAAACTCATGAAGGCTCTCTGTAAACTCTAAGAATTTACTTAATATAAAAAAATATATTAAAATACCAAAAATAACATAATAATCAACATTTCAACTCTATAATATAGAAATATGGAAAAAACTAAAAAATTAAAAACACCACCACAAATGCAAATCTGGTCGCTCCAAAACAGAGGACACTGGGAGAGAATGTCAAGACCCAAAACAAAGCTGGGAAAAAACACCTACACAGATGCAAATTTGGTTGCACCAAAACAGGAGAATGAGAGAACGTCGAGACCAAAAACACAGCTGGGAAAACACCATCAAAGATCTGGTTGTGCGACACAAATCATGCCCTAGGTCTGTTCTGCATAAATCACGATCCAAAAATGCACACAACCAGTGTGGTTTTGGGCTATATTTTAATGCCCAACTGAGCTCCTTGAATCACCCCTAAACTCACGACATGAGTTTGCACGAGCTTACTCAAAAACAAGTTTACCAACAAGTTAACCCATTTCGTTGGTGTAGGAACGTAAATTCATAAGATTTTATGAGTTGGCTCGCAATTTTGATAAACATGCAATCAACAGAAGATCTAACAGTGAATCTCTAATTCTAAAAGCAAACTCACAATTATGATCACATTTATGGTATGTTTGAATCAAAGGGAAGAAAATACAGATAACCACATATTTTCTTTTGTCTAGTTTTTGGGGGAAATGTGAAAATAAAAAGGAGAAAAGTTGAATTCCAAATACAAAAATTAAAAAATTTATTTCCTTCCACAGTTCCACTTTCCCTTTAATTCAAATTTAAATTTTCTGTCCTTCACTTTCTCTCCTTCATACCAAACAGACCATTAGTTTGAAAAAACAATTTCATGGTAATTTAGTTTTAGCCCTGACTCTTTCCACTGACATATTTCAAGATAAATTCATACACAAGATAAAATCTTGATAAATGTGAAAAGAAGTGTGCTTCCTCATAACTGACTCTGTTCCATGCTAGTATTTTCTAGTTAGTACTGAGTAGGCAAGAAAGGAAATGGAACAGGATGGCCCACTACCAACATCTTAACTCATGTTTAGGAAAGAAATCGACATTTATTCTGAGTTACTCTTTTTATTGAACATAGTTGTAAATAGCACCAAGAGAGCGAGCCTTGACACAACGGTAAAGTTATGTCTTGGTGACTTGTTGATCATGGGTTCGAATTCGAAAACAGCTCCTTTGCATATGCAAGGATAAGACTGTGTACAATATCTCTTCTCTTTACCTTCGCATAGCGAAGAGCCTCTGGGTAATGGGGCACATAGTTTTTTTTAGTTGAAAATACCAACAAATTACAACGCTATCGCTAAATCGTGTCATGGAGCGGATGGAGCATGCTACGAAAATTGAATAGTATCGTAATTTGAAGTAACGGCCATCGCAGCTGCAGTAGCTGACAAAATCACAGCTGGCACGGGCATTGCTGAAGTGGGTCACAAAAATCCCATTTTAACCATGAATAGGCATAAAGCAGCATCGCCTAGGACTGTTTTAGAGGATCGATTTGGGATTCTGACACCTTTGAATCAGAGCTGAACCCTAATTTCTCATTCACTTGTGTGCCTCTGTTAGTCTGTTATGAAGTAGGGCCAACTGTTGTCCTTTTCGACATACACCCATCCTTCCATGCAAATTTCCAGCATTTCCCAACATTTTCTTGCCAGCTGTGACAGTTGGTGACCCCCAACCTTTGCACCCTCGGCTCTCCATAGTTTTCAATAATTCGTGAGAGATCGCAGCCAATTTCTGGTGAACCTGTCACCATTCCTGGGCAATCGTGACATGTTTGCTGCCTTGCTTTGTTCTGTCCCTGAATTGTTCTGTTTCATGATCTCTTCAACACAGGTATCTCATCTCACTGTCTTATGCTCTGTTCTAACTTCTAAGTTTACCCTTTAATTTTTTAATTCTAATTGGTTAGAACAGCAACCATCCTCCAACCTGCTATAACATTTTTAAGGTTGGTCGCTCCGTGCCACTATTTGGGATTGACAACTATTGACACAGAAATTAAAGCTAAAGAACAGGCTCTTAAACAGCATGTTGAGTATCCATGGGCAAAAAGCTAGCAATCTATCAGATAACCATCATGCTTCTGCTGTCACCAAGGGGCAGGTACATGAATCTAGTCCCTACTTGTCTAATTAGAGAAAGCCCACTTTTATGCCTCTTTATTGGCTCTTTCAAATGAATATTTTTAGGGACATTCAAAATAGTTTAGCAGAGAGAAACTTTGGAATAGCCAAAATTCTGATTTACATAAAATTATATGAAATAACAGACAGCCACTAAAATTGGAAATGTCATCCAAAATTATCATGCTTGTTGTTCCGTCCTCAAGTCTACCAAGATCATTAGGGTAACCACATCCGAGTTAATGTCCACTTTTGTGTTTGGTGGTCCATCATGGTTTTGTCCTTATTAAAATGCACCTCAATGGATTGAGGGAACGGTTTTTATAAACTACTTTTGGCCTTGATTCCTAAAGTGATGTCTGTCTTTTGGCATACTGGAACAATCTCCCCAGTCAAGGCTAAGGGGAAAGAATGGCCTAGGCCATAGAACTTGGCATTCACCCAATCCTAGACTTAAGCACCATCTAGTTAGTACATGATTTCTATTCCTCAAGCAAATCTTATACTTCATCATCTAGCTCTCGTTCATTTGTCAGCATGACAGAAACCCACACCAATAAGGACCAACACAGTTACAAATAATTTTTTATTATTAGCTACTATCATTTATCATTGACTTGCTAAGTGGGATTGATATAACCTGAACAGTAGAGATATTAAAACACACATGAAGTTTGCGGCTTCTATGGGCCAACCATTACCTCGAACGTCTTAGTATAGCGCTAGAGGGGCTGTGAACCATCCAGCCTCCACGGGATGGCCATCACAAGTACTTGCACCTCTTGGCACCCTACGTCACATTCTGACATTCATCACTCGTTCAGCCTGTGCTGACAACCTAGTGTCACAAGCACTTGTTCACACGGTTGACTTCTATGCAACTGTTGATCAAATGGATCAAACATCACCCCTGCATCTGGGCCAACAAACCAAGTGTAACATTGGACAGCAAGAAATGTGCCCCCTAACAATAGAAACCTTAAAGCTCTTCGAGACCCATCAACGTACAAATGCATGGTCACAACAAGAGAGCACCACCTTCTGACATGTTAGAGACGTGTAGCAACAGTAAAGGGTAGACCATTCTCTGACATATCATGGTTGCAAGCGCCACCACAAACATGCACATCCACAAGGTGATACACACAGCCACCCGACATGTCACAGGGTGGACCACCACCATTGTTGTCGTTGTATGCTAACCACTATAGGGCACCATAATATAAATAGGTGTAGTTTCCTTCTTACTACACCAAGGTTTACGCATCTAAGAATAGGCTTGCTGAGGTTTCTTGAATCCCTATCTATCGTTAGGACTCATCAGTGGGTGGTGCTCTCTAGCATGAACAACACACACACACTACCTAGAAAAGAACATGTCAAAAGCTTACATATACTGACACTACAATGGAAATAATATGCACTCCCTAACAACTATATATAACATTTTGTTCGTGAATTAATGAGACAACCACCAGGACATTGCTTGTTCATATAATGAGGCCGACAAGACAAATATGGATGCATAATTGCTACATATACATGCTTTTTGAGTGGAAAACTGATTCACTTTGGCCTTGTGATTTGGGGAATAATATTGCAATGCCCTAGGAATTTCAGTACTAGATATATTATTGCTTGGCAATTAATAAATGATGTTTATCAAGCCTAATTAGTTTCTGATGTGGTTCACAAATTAACGAAAAAGTAGCATGTAGATTAAAACAAAAACGAAAACACACAGATTCCAGTTATAATTCAGTGATTTTGGCAACAAAAAAAAGCTTCACCAGATTCGAAACAACAATTTCACTTATAAAAAAAATATTAAGTGTGGAAAAATGTGAAGCTTGATGGAGTGAAACAATAGTAAACTTACACAACATTTGGAGAGCAGGGGAGCACAGATGGAGATGAAGCCTCTTGCTGGAAGGTTGTTGCAAGATAGGGATGTTGTTTGGTTAATAAAGGAAGTTCATTCAGAGTTTCATGCTGCAAGATGAAGCAAAGCAGATAGAAATTACAGAAGCAGAAAATCAGCGAACTCACCAACAAAATCATTGCAAAATATTTAGTAAACCACCACAAAATCATCAATAGAGCATGTCCTCAGTTCATAGTCTTAACTCTTATATAACTATATCTAGAATCAAAGTCATTTAGACAATTACTATCACATATTGATCACTTCACCAGAATCAATGCAAAGGCATTCCATTGACACTAACACCCACAACCACAAATCCTCACAAGCCCATTTTCCCCAAAACTCTTAATACAATTATCAGAAGAAAACATCAAACCCACATAGATTGATGACTAACTCCTAATAAGGCATAACAAATCTTTATTTAATGCAGTCTTTCCTTACCATGAAGATGTAGTAACACAATAATCCAGATGTAGTCCAACACCAAGTAGACATTGTGAAAAGGGATTAATTCTGCAAGTGATATGCAATAGCTAGGGGTAAGGTAAAAAGCATAAAGAGACAAGGTCCGATTAGGAGAATAATCATCAAATTATGATTTTCATTTACTGCTTCTAAAGAAATCCCATCCATCAGAAACAAAAGCCAATACCCCGAAGAAATCATGAGTAATCCCCTAAAGATAATTTCATCCTGCTATTCACTGCATTACCATCTTCAAAATCATTCAAAGAAAGGAAACAAAATTTTGAACAAACCCTCACCATAGTTGCCAATTTTCACTTTTGCTGAAAGTTTAAAACCATCTGTGTTTAGACGTTTCATTACCTCCCATTGTGACAAAACTCTTCAAGCATATCTACTATATTCTAAAACATAGAAAAAAGTAAATGGACTACTAAAATTGCAGAACATGATCCCTAATAGAAATAAAAACATCAACCATTTACACATTCCTTTCAATTTCATCTTTGTATGCATGATACTAATTTTGCTCTTCCTCATTGCATAAAAGACAATTTGAACACATACTTTCTATAACTTTCCACACCCAAGTCTAAGCAATCATACGAAAGCAATAGGATAAGAATTTTATTGTAAACATCTTTAAATTATTTCCTCACCACTCCTGTCATTCCACTAGGTGGTTACCACATCAACATGAAAATCACTCTTAACCAATTCCTTTATTACCACATATTTTCAGATAAATCGAAGTCCAAAAATTAACCAAAATTCATTCTGGTTATTAAACTGAATAAGCTACAACCATATGCACAAAATCTTTTTAAAACAACAGAAGAACTCCATTATACCATTAAAACAAAAGCATAACATTAGTCACTAATTCAAGCATCCAGGATGCATTGAAATTTATAGAAACTGCAGTAAAAAAAGCAATTAACTAAAGCCAAGGAAGAAGTTGAGATGCAAACAATCAATTGCTAATCAATTCAAACAGGAAAGTCAATCAAGCAAATACAGGCATATCAACTCATATCGACACCAATGGCATCTTAAAGGCAAATTTCATACACAGAAAAGCATATACTACAAATCCATTCATATGAAAAAGGTGCTTATACTACATTGATCCATCAAAGGGACTATAACGCAGAGAAACCTCGTACTCTAAGATACATTTTATGATTAACTCATTTAGCTGAAAACCAGAGCTAGAAGTTTGTTTTTATCTACTCCCTAAGATCGAACCAAAGAAAAAATTCAAACTAAATAAAAGAAGAAAAAAACAAAGGTTTCATAAAATCAGATTTCATATATTATAGGATCATCTGTAACCCCAACTACACCACCAGGAGGACAAAGAACTTCACAACACTAACCCTAAAACAACTCTACCCACCACTTTCTCACTTTCTACCCCCTCTCTTAGCCGTAGCCTTTTTCGCCGGAGACTTTACACTCTTTGGTTTCACACTCTTCACGGGCGCTTTCTTTGCAGCCGCTACTTTCTTCGCTGCGGGCTTAGCAGCAGGAGCTGCTTTCTTCCCTGGTGAAGTCCTTGTTGACGTCCTTGAAGCCTTGGCGGGCTTGGCTTTGGGCTTTGTCGCGGGCTTGGCAGCAGCAACAGCCTTTGTTTTAGCAGCGGGCTTGGGCTTGGCAGCTGGCTTAGTGGCTTTGGGCTTGGCGGCAGCAGGCTTGGGCTTGGTAGCAGCAGCAGCTTTTGGTTTAGCAGCAGGCTTGGGCTTGGCTGGAGCTTTGGCTTTAGGCTTAGCAACTGGCTTGGGCTTAGCTGGTGCCTTTGATTTAGTTGCCTTGGTGTCCTTGGCTTTAGCAGCGGGCTTGGGCTTAGGCTTGGGCTTGGGTTTGGGCTTAGCAGCTGCGGGCTTCTTCTTCTTCGCCGGCGAAGAAGAAGATGCAGAAGGTCTGGTGGGTGGGAGCTTGAAGGAGCCTTTGACTTTGACGAGTTTTCCAGCGGCGACAAGTTTCTTCAAATGGTAGAGAAGAAGCTTCCTGAAGTTCGGCGGAAGCTGCTTGTGCTTCTCCTCGATGAACTTCGCAATCGCGTATTGGCTCGAACCGGTTTTCTCCTTCAGCGAGGTAATTGCGTCTTTAATCATCTGCAAAAGAAAATCATAATTAGATCCAAATTAATCAGATCACAAACAAATTTTGAGAGGAAAATGGAGAAAATTAAGAATTGTGATTCGGATCGAACCTCCTCGTAGGAAGGATGAGTGGGAGGGTTGCGAGGTCTGGAAACCTTTTTAGGTTTGGGTTCCTTGGTTTTCTTAGCCTTGGCTTCAGGTTTGGGCTCCTCCTTCTCCTCCGGGGGAGGCTCGGCGGTGGCAGGTTCGGGAGCGGATTCCACCGCGACAGTGGGCTCTTCTGTGGCCATGGGAATGAGGGAATTAGGGTTTGAAATTGGGAAAGAGGATTGGGATCTGCGTGTAAGAGGCGTTGAAGAAGAAACTGGGGATTGAAATGGCAATTGGCAAATTTTGGTGTGGGAGAAGACGGGAGAATTTGGATGGTTTAAATAGTCAAGTGTGTGAGAGACTATATCCAAATACTTATTTCTGATTGGTCCACGGGACCCTCACACGGATTCAAGCCTTGTTTTAGTTTGAATGTGAGCCATTGGATGTGGCTTTTATCAACGGTTGTTCCTGGGGGGAGGCTGATTGGAATGTTTTGGGTGCTATAGCTTGCTTTTGGTGTGTGTTTCTAAGCTCGAATCATCTGCCAATTACTCCGGCTCTGGTTGATGAATTTGAGTGGGGTCTTTTGATTCTTTTAGATTATTATTTGAGCTTTCTGATGAGGGGTGCAGCGTGCTGAATGGATCAGTGGTTTCGGAGAAATTTGGTTTTGAAGGCGCAATGGTCATGAGTAGGGTTTCTTGTGATGTTATCAAGGTTTTTCACTGATTCAGGGGAATTCTTTGGCTGGGGGTGTGATCAATTCACCACTCGTGAAAATAGGTAAACAGAGGATGCCATTGCATCAAGAATCATGAAAATCCGATTAGATTTGGGTATGGAATGATTGCTTACAAAGTCCTTGAAGTTGAACAAAGTCTAACCAAAGAACATGTGTGGCAACCTATTGTGTGCAGAACATTGTAGTTTCTCTTATATTATGCTGAATTGACATTCATTTGTTCAAATTCAATATTGCAGCAATGTAATGGTGTTTAATGATATTGTAATTCCAGTCCTAAAATTTCCTTGTCACAAAAAGTTTTTGTTTTCTTGATATTAGTGCTTTAAAAGGTAAGTGAATACTTTGTTGTGCAAGACTATGCAGATTGGATACAAAGTTACTTTGTTGCCCAACACCATTCCACTCATTTGATTCAATTCATACTTGAATTATACAAATTTACAAATATGTTGCATATACGGTGCTAGATTGCTTGATCTATATAGGATAGGCATTCATATGTTCAATTAAGTTTGTGTTACACTTGATGTGAAGGTTGGCAACTTGATCCACTTGATGACATGAACTGTTTGAAATTTCTTTTATATTTAGTTATTGTTGTTTATAAATGAATTCCCGTCATAAAAGTACATGTTATGCTATCTTATACAAAAAATAAATAAATAAACACCATATACAATATACATAATATTATTCTAAACAAGTTCACTATACAATCATATGCACATTAGTATCCTAAGAGTTTGTTCCCACATGCATACTTGCTAATTTTATTTTCTGTTGTCTTGCCACACAACATGACTCAATATGACTATTTTGAAATATAAGATTTGGGTCTTATAGAGTACTACTATTGGTTATATTATTATTCAAGTTCCATTTTTTGTGAAAATATATTACAGTGATAACATATACTATTAAAGCAACTCAAACATCTTTCATGGGATTGAAGATTGCTTTAATTGACAAAATATAAAAACTATTCATGTCAATTATTCACTATAGTTATCCTTAGTTGAAACTCTAATAAATTGTATGTGATTCATTTAAGGCTTAGACAATTATGATAACAAATATCATTGAAAATTAAGTATCACATTGTTATTTACACATGTATTGTATGAAATAGAAATGCAACTTCTACTTAATATATTTAGATGATTGGATGATAGTATGTATTCCTACTATATAAAATACAATAATATTATTTGATATTTACTTAGACAATCTCACAATATTTTGGCAAACATACATAAGTTTTAACTAATTGGCAAATAAATTTCAAGTCTAAGTTAGTGCATTTAAATATCTTGTTGGATTAATCTCGACCTAGTGCACCTACAAGGCATAATTCTTGCCCTCAAAATTATAATAGTTTCACAATAAAAATCCGTTGATCCAAAAAAAAAAAAACTATATTATTTTGTGTCATTTTTCTAAAGAAATAAATAAAATACTATTTCAAACAATATTGTGCTTACATACTTTTTAAATTGAAAATATAAATAGAATTAGACATATGTAATTTCAATTGTTCATATGTTTCAAAAGTCAAACATTTGAAAATTTCAAAGTTAATTTCTTTCTTAAAAAATCACATATTTATTTATAATTTGTTAGAACCATGCACAATATTTCATCATACACGATTATCAATCATTTTATGTACACATTTTCATTAGTGACTCACACTTTAACTCTTCATCTTCATACGCATCATATCATTTTATTTAAATATTTTTTAATTTAATTGTTCTTTGATTATTTTCATGTGATTATTATTTCTAAAGATAAATATGGAAAATAGTTCACACTATCTACATCACAGTGAACTCATCTAATGAAGTATAAGACTTAGACTTTGAATTTTGAGCTTGAATTAGATGCATACTTTTTCTACCTTGGTTCAATCATAGCCCAATCAAGCTAACCAAAACTCACCAAAAACTTAAAAAAGAAGGCTTCTGCTGTGTCAAATATAATGCACAAGAACAAGTGTATCCTATGCAATAATAACAATGGACCTAAATCCAAATATCATGCCCAGAGGATCGATTGTGTGCCCAAATAGTCAATTTCAGAATAAACTAAGCAAATAGAGTTTTAATCAATATAAGAAATAATTGTGTTCAATTGCTCTATTAAGAATCAAAGCAGGAAAGTTGGTGTGAAAAGGTCTAGGATTGTGATTTCACTCATACCCTTTTCCCCCTATTCTAATTCTAACAAAACCCTCAATTAATCTTCAATTACAAGTATCTTTTAATTCAATTACTAGCGTTTGGTCATGGTCTAATAATACTTTTTGCCCTAATTTAATACTCGATTGATCATAGAAATATCAAATTAGGTTCAAGGACTAAGTTTCAAACAAGGGTGATCAAAACAATTAATCTACTGGAAATTCATACAATCAGTTTGTTCATGCAAGTCATATAAAAACAATTTCTCAAGTCTATTTATTACAAGCATGTGATTACTAGAAAGTGGCAATTAATTATGATTCAAAATGATCAATTCTAAATAGCAATAGAAATGGAGAATAAATTTAATTGACTGGATAACAACAAGGATAAAAGATAACTCAAAGCCAAAACTAATTCGCTATTTATATGACCTAAATAAGACACAAGTAGCACAACACAAATTACAATTATGTTGTTACTGCCACAATCGTGGTTGAAGTTTGTTGATGTTGATTTGAGAGTCATGGTCAACCCATTACAGTCGTGGTGACTAGCACGATCATGTCAAGCTTACCACAGTCATGGTCAATGCATTCATGCTCTAATGCTTTAAAATTGTTTTCTTTTCAACTCGTTTTTTCATGGAATCTCTTGAACACTTATTTTTTCACAAACTTACATCAAACCATAAGTTTATCAACAAAATAATAAATATGTCAAAGTAAAAATGTAGTCACAGATCGGGTTATTATCTTCTTAGGTCATGTAAGTCATATAAAAACAATTTCTTCTCAAGTCAATCAATTACAAGCAAATGATTACTAGTGAGTGACAAGCAATTAGATGTGATTCAGAATGATAAATTCTAAAATAACAATAGACATAGAGAAGAAATCTACCAAGCTTGAACTTCATTCAAAAGCCTATATTGAATTCAAGCTTTTCAGCCTAGACCATAATAGCCTACAACCTATATTGGCCTGGCCCATATTGAGTTGAGTAGCATCTTGTCACCTATAATTAAAGGTGTGTTTGAAAATATATTAATTCAGTCTCTCTTCATGTTTAAACTTAATATTTAGTAGAAAAATTATAATAACCCTTGGATTCTAAAAAAAAAAATAGTGACGTAATTAGCGATGGAATAGCGACGAAAATGGTCCTAATGCGGATAGCGTCAGATGTGGCGTGGTTAACGCCAGAAGTGCCCCAGAAAACATGTTTTCTCTGGATTCTGGCGCGGTTAGCGCCAAAAGTGCTCCAAAAAGCATATTTTCTCTTAAATTTGGCGCAATCAGCGCTAGGGCACAATCTGAGCCACTATAAAAGGTCATTTACGCGTTTTTAGGGGCCAAAACAACCATCTTCTTCCTCCCCACTCCGTTTCCACCATTAAAGAGCTTGGAAAGCTCCATATCTTCTCAAATCTTCATCTAAACACCTTCCACCCAACATGAAACTTGTAGAAAATCATCCTATGAGCTAGAATCCTTCATCATTTTTCCCTAAAAACCTTCAAACGGAGAGATCGCAATCTCTAGGGAACTTCACAAAACTTGAGTTTGGTGGAGAAAGCAGGCGATTTGCGGACACCCACGCTTGGAAAAGTGATCCTTTAGTCCTTGACTGTTTAGAAGTAATAAACTCAAGTTTTACCGTTTGATTTGTGAAATTGTTCTTGGAATGAATAGTGACCCATTTGAGTTAGAGCTAGAATTAGACTTAAGTCCTTTAGAAAAGTATGCTTAGAAGATTGTTGTGATGTAGGATTAGCTTTGCAATATTGATTTCATGGACTTTGGTTTTTGGCTCCGAGAAATGCATGTGTAGGAAGAATGTTGGTTAAATTGATGATTGTAGAACATGCATGAGCCTAGATACTTGTAAAATATATGCTCTGGAAGTTATGTAAACGGTGAATTTGTGTTAAAGTAACCGTTTTAGCCATATTGTTAATTTGTGAGTTTTGGCCTGATTAGAGAATTGAACTCTTTGAATTGACTTATACCGAGTCTTGGGGAGACTCTAGTGCCTTGGTTAGGCCGAGATAGATCCTGCCGAGGGTCTGTGAGTTGTCTATTAGGTGGTTAGTTCTGATAACCTTAAAATAGAGGACTAAGAGGTTTAAATGGAAAGGAATGATGTTTATTTTCATTTTAGCGGTTGAGAACCGTTGTTATGTACTTAATGCCTTGTAAGGTTAGGTTGATTATTGATTTTTGCCTGTGTGCCTTTGTATAGGGCATGACACCAAGGGTGTCAGTGGCGTAGACCAACGTTGTGGAGTTGAACAACAGAGCGCTGCTTTGCCAGGTAAGCTCTTGCTCTTGGGGAGTGTTTCCCACTACCTGTATTCCACCATACTCTAAGGGAGTGATGGTTGCATACATGATGCATATGCATTGAATTGGTTGTTACAGTTTCCTCATGATAATATGTATGCATGATTTTATGCTTTGTGTGTATGGTTATTTGTTGAATAGATCTTTTGGTCAGTTAGATAGATAGGAACCTCCCTAGAAGTAGAGCACAACTCCTAGTATGGTTTGCTCACGTAATGGTGATTATGATCCTTTAAGACCAAGAGATAGGTGGTCCCGTCGCGATTGAAGCCTATTCTCGGAGGTGTCATATACGTGCATCCATGTGTAAAGGGGTAGCTCCCGATGGGATGACATGGGTGTGAGTTTCGGTCTCACACTGGGAACTGAGAGTCCCAGATGCTGATGATGATGCATCGTGTGGTGGGTGTAGTACCGCGAATATACATTAGAGCTAAATGATGGCTATGTATTGTTGTGAGGGCCAGATGGCCGATTGATTATAATGTCTTTGATGTTGTGTATCATGGAAGTGAACCAGGGGGGAGGAGAAGCCTCCAGAGCCCTGAGCTTACTGAGATTGTATCTCACCTCGTGTGGGGATTATATTTTGCAGGTAATTCATCTGGCAGAGATGATAGGTCTCAGGGCGGGAGGCCCTAGTAGAGACAGACCCTGTGCAGCTACTTGGCAATGTGAGAACATTGTGGCTCACTCTTTTGTGTTGATGTATTTTGTACCCCTGCGAGGGAAGTTGTGTGTGTACACATATTATGGTTTATGTTTGTGTTTATGATTTATAGACACCGCATGTTTTGTACCCTCGTGTGAGGATGAGATATGTAAGATTGTGGCACTTGGTACTTATTTTTTTGTATCGCCACAGTGGTGGTTGAGATGATGTATACCTGTTATACCATATTGAGATATGTGGTTTCTTTTCTCTTGATATATCTGTATAGATATTGTTGATGTATTTGTCGTTCCTTATGTTATTTGGATCGATGAGGTTGGCTATAGTGTTTTGGTTTTTTTTATTTAAATGAAGTTACGTACCATGCATAATGAATCAAGAAATATGGTTTTGAAATCGCTTTCGTGGTTTTTAATTAACTTAGTTACTGCGCAAATCTGATTAAGTAATTGTTAATACACCGGATGCATACGGAGTGTTATAAAAATTTTACTGAACAAGGTTGGAGTTAGGATTAACATCACGTATTTTATAAAGTTAGAGGACTAAATTCACAAATTTGAAAGTATAGGAACCAAAACCAAGTTTAACTAAAAGTACCGGAACCAAAAATACATTTTTTTCTTAGGCTAACATTAATCATGAACATTTGGCATTAAAATTGCCATATTGCCCTTAGCATTGTTACATTGATAATTTAATATATTCCATTATATCAAACTCAAAAAATTAATCAGCTTTTACTCGAAAATTAATTATAGTATATTTTTTATATTTTATACTATATTTTAAATTATAAATTTTTAAATTATAGTTTTTCTCCTTAGATTTTAATTTATCTTTACCTATCATAACCTAACAAAATTCACTTCTAGTTACTCTAGCTTTTTCTAAAGCTTATTGCTTTAATTAAAATGAATTTTTTTTTAAACTCTTAAACCCTCTGATATTATTAGGACTATAAAAATAAAAGCTAAATTACAATTTTGATTCCATTTAATTCCTAATTTACAAATCTAGTCTCCTAATTTTTTTTGTCAAGTTTACTTTTTTCAGTCCTTAAACTTTTTAGAAATTTATTTTTAGTCCCTGAACTTTTTTTGAATTGTTTTTAGTCTCTTATTTTTTTTCATCCTTACATATAGTCCACAACATGCAACTTAAAGTCAAGATGAGAAAATAATTAAAAAAACTAGAAGTAAGAAAAAAAAAGTTAAGATAAATTGACTAGTAGGAAAGAAGTTCTAGAGCTAAAAACAGAAATCTTAAAAAGTTTAGGAATAAAAGATAGTATTTTTTTTGCAATTTTAGTCCTCAAATTTTATAAAATCCTTAGTTTAGGATACATTGATATTTAACTTAACAGTTGATTAATGATGTATTAGTATTGTAATGAGGTGAAAATTAAGATTAAATAATTTAAAATAATTTAATTAACTAAAAAAATGTATACAAAATTAAATGTCAGACTAAACTTATGAATTTTCTAAAAGTTGTGGACTAAAATTATTGGACGCCACTTTATCATTATGTGCCACAATAATCCCTTTTAATTAAGACAATTTTTCAAATTTTGGATGTAACATAACTTTATGCTAGTTCTTTGCAATTTGGTCATTAGCCATAAAGGCATTTGGAATATCTTTTTTTTATTATCAAACAATCATTTGACTAACATCTATGGTCCAAAGTTACACTCATTTTCAGCATTACTAATGAAGTGATTCTCCTTATTTTCCTAATCTTCATAATGTTTCATTAGTTGTGATGCCACATAAGCTCTTTGCACCATAAACCTCGCCCTCTATAGAGGTTTACCTTTTTGCCCTAACCAAAGGTTAATCATACATGTTTAGCCCAAATTCCATCAAAGTTTCTTTTTATGGCCATACAACCACATCTGAAGCACACTACACAAACACCTGCATATCCTAAAATGAGTTTCACTTTGCACACAATGATATGATGGGCAAGTCTTCTCTTTAGAGAAACTTCTACACATATTCTAGCAAATTTTCCATGTGAGTGAACTAAAGTCAATTTGTCAATTTTCAAGCATAATTAGTGCCTAACTTTGTCCCAACGCACCAAAGGAATTGATTATTATAAAGCTCAAGTAGCAATTCTAGTATACAAATCTGGGCAACAACTTTGGCTATCTTTGTAAAGGTAAAAATCACAAGAAAGATTATTGAATTGAGATTTTAAAAAAATCACAAACTTTTTTTGCAAGGACATTATTACGTTTGATGATAATTTCCAAAAGAAAGTTTCATCAAAAGTTATTAGACGAATGATTTGAAAGAAAATATTAAAACATGTTTTTCACAAGAAGAAATCACAACTCAAGGTCAAATGAACATGTAGAGAAAAGAAAGTATAATCACATGAGTTATATCAGTTTGTCTTTATCACTAAAAAACTACATTCATTTATTGGCAACCCACCAAATTCTCATCATCTCTCACAAAAATACAAGTATTGTTTACACTTGGCCACTTTTGGCTTCTCCCGAGTATTGTTTATACTAGCTTCCACAAACCCAAGTATTGTTTCACACCAAATAATTTTAACTCTACACAAATCATCAAAATTGTTTGAGGTTTAAGGTGCACACAAATTAAATTAATCATCGTACAAATGAATATACAAGTTTGACTTACTATTTTGTTCTCTCTCAAGATATTCAAGATGTTTTGAAAGCTTTTACAACTTGGAAAAAGTTGCAAAGACTTTGAAAGCTTAATCAATGGTCTTGTTCAAAGTTGGTAACTTAAGTGCTTAAAAAACTCTTAGTATTATAAACTTGCCAATGAAGTAACCGTTGTCTGTAAACAATCTTCTTTTTGTGTCTATTGATCTTTTGAAGTTAGAGTATTAATTGGAGCATGCAATGCAACATTAAATGTTTGTCATCAAATAGTCACTTAAGACTGATAGAACACTTTGTTTATCTTCCTTGATTAGTACTCCAAATCCAGTGTCAGAGATCAAATAAACCTTTTTTTGTTTACAACTTACACTATCTATGTTTTGTATGCACCTTTTGATGTAGAATAGTGATAATTGCCTTGAGGACTTAAATTAAATCATTATATTGAAGGTAATTATCTTAATAACCCAACACTTGTAAGCTTTGTCTACCTTTTTTAATAATTAATTTGTGAATAAATTATACTAGCTCTTAAATAGTTAATTGCATGAATTTTCATTTAATTTTAGTTTAATTTGATGTAGAAGTAAGAGGATTAAAGTGGTAGTTGATGGTGGGATCAGAGCAAGGAAATCTTGAAGAATCATCTGTGTGAGCACATCATTTTGAGCTTTAAGCCTGACTTTTGTGGGGCTTAAGCACAACATTCCATCTCAGGCTTAAGCATGATTTTTGTGGTGCTTAAATGCCAACTTCAAACACCTAAATCTTCATCAGATTAAGTGACGCTTAAGCCTGGAAAAAATGGGGCTCCCAATTTATCATGTGGTAATTTAAAAGGCGCACATGTGAGGGCCTATTTAAGGCAATGATAAGAGGTTTTAACTAAACTTTTTTTCTAGGAGAATGTCGGAGGCATCATCTTTGGAAAATGTGCCTGCTCTTGAAGCTTTACTCTATGGGTTCTTCATCTTTTTATCTCTTTCATTTCTGTTTTCTTTCTATTAGTAGGTAAATTTTCCTTTGTTGAGGTTTGATGTAACTAGCCAACTCTCATGTAATGCTCTAAGTTGTTTATTCAACTTCATAGTTTAATATTATTGTGTGTGTTTTGTTCTTAATGCTTTTATTGGATTGACCTCCTTTTGATTGTTGATTTGGTGCAAATGTTATTGGGAAATGATGTTTATCCTTGACCTGGAAAATACAACTAATACACAATATATTATAGGGATAGAGTAACGAATATTAACCATCTAAAAATCTCTTAGCTTAAAGCAAGTTATTTGGTTAAGCTACTTAAGAGATTGACAGTTTAGTCAAGGAACCTGAACTCTATCTATCTAAGGAATTAGAGTTAGTGTAAATTTGTGGGTTGATGGTAACTTTGATGCTATAGCTTGATTAGTTAGCATTGTTGACACATGAAAGGATGGTTTGGTGAAGTCAAATCCCAACGTTTTTCACTATTTTCTTAACTTTGGTTATTGCCTACTATGTGTTTGTGGAAAATCCCAAAAAAAGTTGTATTAAATTTTAGTTGTTAATCTTTATTTCACTTGAATCAAATTATCATCGAATATCCATTTATTAATTCTTTACCTTAGTCAATGAATTTTGCACAATTTTGGTTGATATTGCGCTAGTCCTTGTGGATATAATCCTGATTTACTCGGGAGATATTACCTTAGTCAATGGTATGCTTGCCATTCTGGGAGAAAATAGGAATTTGTTCTTTGACTTTTCACTCAAAAGATTTGAATAGGGGAGTGACTTAGCAAATAGGGGAACTGCATTTAGCAATTGCCATTAATAAAATTAGATTCAAAATTATTTTGGCCTAAGTTGGTCCCAGTAAAAAAAATATTAATCTGACGTGGATTGATTTGTGGTGGGTTAAAAATAAAAAAGTAGAAAAAATGACATTCTACAAAATATAATGTATGTATAATGTAATCGTAGATTTGACGATTTAGGAAAAATGATTGGTAATATATCGATATTGAGTACTCAAATTATTAGGATGGCATCCAAGTCACTTTTAGCATTGGGAGCATTAGAAGTCATGTTTTGACTAAGTACAGAAACACCATACTTTTAAAAAGATTCCAAGGTCACATTTATGCTTACAATTGGTTTTTTGAATTTTGACAAAATATTAAGAGTTTTTTTTTTAGTTTTTCATTTTTTGTTTCAATCACTATTTGTGTGTCATTATTATGGATAAGTATGAGTTTAATTGTTATGTATTATCAATATAATTTTCTTACATGATCAATTAATTAAAAAATCATTATCAGTATGACTTTTAAGTTAGTTATTAAAAAAAAATCAACGTACTCGGTGATTTATGATTGAATAACAATATAAAATTATTTTACATTATCAATATATGACTTATTTTCTCATAAATATAAAGACTTGATTATTAAGATAATAATATTCAAGTAGTGATGAACTAATGTTTGTTTAAGGTTTCATAATAAACTTTAATGGACAATTAGCATTGCTATTGTCACTATCAATTTTGTTATTAACACTACCAACCATAACAAATTGTCTATTTTATCCTTCTCTCTTTTTCCAACACCCCCAATCCTTCACTCTTCCTTCCCCATCTGCTCAAATCCCCCCTCCTCGTGTGCCCAATCTCTTCTCCTTTCAACTCTCCCTCATTTCTCATTCATCTCTTCATCAAATTGTTGTGGTAAGTTTTTTATTTTTGTTTTTCATTTTTTTACACAATGGAAGTATGTTTACGTTGTGTTATGGGTTGAGAAACACAATGAATTTATACTTTCATTGTGTTTTTTTATAAAACGAGAAAATACACAACGAAAGTATATTTTCATTGTGTTTCTCAACACATAACACAATGAAAACGTACTTTCATTGTATATTTTTTGGGGTGAAAAAATTGTATAATTAAATCATGATTCCATTGTTATTTGGGGGGGGGGGGGGAATGTACAATGGACTCATGATTTAGTTGTTTATTTTTTGGTGGCAAAAAAATTACACATTGAAATCATGATTTTGTTGTGTTATTTGGGGGTGAGAAAAGATTGCACAACATATTCATGATTCTGTTGTGAAATTTTTTCACACCAAAAAATACATAATGAAACATAATTCTATTGTGTTTTTGTCAAAAGAACCTTTTTGGAATAATGCTAAAAGGCACCCAGATGGGTAGTGTCATTAGCAATTTTTCTGGTGCCAATAGCAACTCCCATGGGCAATGGATAGAAGAACTTGATTTATATAAGGCAGAAGACTCAAGCTTCAGCCCAATGGACTCGACCAAATTCATTGAAACGGAGATACAATAAGCTCGAGCCTGGTTGATTTGAGGGGCGGGGGTGAATTCTACAGGAAATAATGATTTTTTTATTACTTTTTGTTTTCAATATTTTTATACAAAGTTTTAAAATAGAAAAAAAAATTGGAAGCCAAACTATTTAAGATATTTTATGTACCAAAAAAACAAACTATTTAAGATATTTTGGAGAAAGTGAGGGTTAAAAAACTAAAAAAGTCTTTATGTGCACTGAAAGATTAAGAAAGCAAAGTTGGCAAGAAACTATCAAAAATTGATTTTCTCTTGCGTCATCGTGTAATGAAAGCCTTAATGCGAGTGTTACGTGGTGGTTCCTGATTTGACTGATTAAGTACTCTAGTTTAGACTACCACTACCAATGATAGTTGACACAGTACTTTTTATTTCTATCAAAGGCTAGAAACTTTGAGGAAATCATCATCAATCTGTTGAAACATAAAGTCTACCCTCATTCATCCTAGGTTAGAATTGAATTATATTATACGGTCTTCATTTTTCTTCCCATATCAAATCCAAAGTTGATCGGGTCAGCTGAGACCTTGCACCACGCGTGTTCTAGTTGAAGATTAGTGTAAGTGTCTAACTGTTACAAGAAAATACTTGAATACAATTTCTTAAATGTTTTTGATTTTCTTTGCCGATAAAAAAATAGAATTTTATTCATAATTTGAGTGAATTAAGGTTTACATAAAAAAATCAACATTAGTTATTTTTTATATAGATCACAATATTCTTCTATTGGAAACAATCCTACATAAATTGAATTCTAGTTATTTCTTCAAATATTTAAAATGACTACATACATAAGACTTGAAAAATAACACAAAAAATTAGCATAAATTGTCCTTGTTATAATGATCACAATGGAGTCTTTTACAGAATAACTGAAGTTTTTAGCATATCTGTCTAGAATGTTTAGTAGCATCCCTTTTCCAATTATAGATCTTACAAGAGACTAAACTATTTGATACTTCATCCTAATCACTTAATGCTAGATGTAGCCATTAATCCAATTAATCCAAGTACATTTTCCCCGTCCCTAAATTTGTTTTTATAATATTGAAAGAAGTAATTGATTATAAAATGCCAATGGTTCACGGGCACTGAAGGCAAAGATAGAATTTATTCTCTAATAACGTTGATAACACATTGGACCCAAGAAAACAATGATCGAGCATGAATGCCCATATTGGTCCCCTCACAACTCACATGCTCTGCTGAGAAACTTCCACAAGCCAAGATACACTTTCTATTAGGAGAAGTAACAACCCGAATGAAACTTTGCATGTAGAAAATGCAAATCAAGGAGGGTGTGCCATTCATTTCACCCTGTTCAAAGGTCCAACTTTGAAATTATTACACGACATCTATGTTCCATCGAGGGACTTGATGGTCCTAAAACAGCTTCAACCTACGAAGCAGATGAAAAGGAATATCGGTAGTTACCAAACTTGTTGGCATCCATTATCACTAGCAGGTGCCATACCATGTTTTTTTCTTGAATTGGCCTAGGCTGTTATAACATACAAAAGGATCACTTATCACCTTATCCTAATAATTGTTATCGAGTCACTCATTATGGAACCACCCCTAAATATTCAACATGCAAACTTCATGTTAGAGATGTCAAGTCCATGAAAAATGTGTTTTTAAAATCTCACATTAACTAATGATATAACCAAAATATTATTTGAATGTGAGGATAGATAACTCTCACCCCCATGAGCTTGTGATTAGAAATCAAGTTAAATCCAACGCCAAATTTTACGAAGAGTATTACCATTTTTCAAAGGCATTTTCATTCATTTAGAAACCCTTGAGATGTTTATAACAGGCTTAAGAAAGATGAAATAGTTCTTACGAATTGAAACTAGCTAATTTTACAGACTTTGTTCATTTAATCAGTGATCCTCATCCTCAACCTCTAAATAAAACGGCTGGTTAGCCAAATTATCCAAAAGACAAAATCTGCGCCAACAATATCCATCCCTGCTTGTTTGCATCACTAAAAATATGTACAGCAGCATCTCAAGCCAATCACTTAGAGGATTTGACAAATTGAATGATGGGCTTGATCTGGTTAAGCTCTCCACATAGTTCATGCATTTGCAGATTGTGTTGGTAACTTGGGGTGGTTATGTTCGCCTTCATAGGTAACAATTAGCATGGTAGGCTCTTCCAAGCACCTCTCAACATGCTTCCTTGCAGGACACCCTCTCATGCTGCTGCACTTATAATATCCCCTGAAAATAAAAAGGAGGAATTATGGTCGGTTTCCTCAAACATAAAACATGTGTTTCACCTTCACCTTTCACCTGATTACCAATAAGGTGCAAATAATAGAAGAGCATGAACCTTACAATTATATGAGTTATCTACAGGAAGGAGTTTATGCCAAGACTACCAAATGCAAGCATAATTTCTCAAACATGTTTCCAGGACAGAGAATAGAAGAGCCATGAAAAAAAGTTTTGTAATCCATAGCAAGGTACTACATAGAACTGTGGATGCAGGATTTGTGCTAGAAGATGTTGAGATAGTTGCAGACATCACATGAAAATTCAAGGACAATTTCAATCATCCCAAGTCTATAATGTCTTCAAGACCTCAACAGCCTGAATACGAGAACAAATTACTTACACAGATGGGAATCCGGTCAAATTATTAGTGACATATTCACACGCCCAAAAATTAAAGAATACGAAAATAAAAATGCTCTACAGGCTCTAGTATATCTTCCTAATGTGCACTTAACTTCAACGCTATAAAAAGAAAGATAGAATCATAAATGCATGCCAGACAGCATAATAATAGTCAGGAATAACAAGGTAGCTCAGAAGCTTTACAAAGTCAATATAGCACAATTGTAATCATGTGGTGTCCTTGAATCGATCAAATCTCTGAAAGCAGAGCTAGAACATACCTAGGGTGAGGAGAGCCCTTGATTGGCTTCTGCCCATACTTCCTCCACGAATAATCATCAGGAGGTATATCTGCAAGTTTGTTGCTGATAGCAGGCACTTTAATTGCCCTCTTCACTCTATGTTTCCTGTGCAGAACACAGACAATTATTAGTGACACATTAGAAGGACTAATAAAACCTTTGAAGTAACAGAAATTAATGGAATATGTGTTAACCTCTTCTTAGAGCAATGGCATCTAGCACTGCTCCCACATTTCAAGCTTGCCTCATCACCTCTGGCAGAACACTTTCTCTTGTGCTGCTGCGAATTATGATCAGAAGAGTGTGGAGCTCCGATTAAATGGAAGGCACTTCCATCCAAGTTAGCCACACTTCCATCTATGCTCAAGGAAGAGATAAAGGACCTAGTGGATGACATTGTTGGTGTGCAGCTAGTACTGTCAAAATTCAGGTTTATGCCACTGTTGTTCCTTCGGAACATCATTTCTGCTTGATGCTTCATCTGTTGTTGTTGTTGTTTTTGCTGCTGCTGCTGCTGTTGCTGCAGCAACAACCTTTGCTGTTGCTGTTGTTGCTGCTGCTGAAAGAAGTGATAGTGATTTGATGAAGCCTGCTGTGTGAGGTGAAGAGGACTTTTTCCATTGGAGCTCAATTCCAAAGAGGGTTGTCCAAGAGAGAGTGAATTCTTAATGGTTGAACCAAGTTCCTGAATTGAATTGTCAGGGAAGCTGGTTTGGGGAAACTGCAGATTTTTGAAGTGATGGTTGTTGATGGTTTTGCAATTGGGGTTGTCTAAGAAGATGCTTTGGTGGGAAAAGGGGATTTGAGGGTTTTTAACCTTCCTTACTCTTGCATGACCCATACCACTGTGAAGCAAGGAAACAACTTTCTTGAACCTCACCACAGCTTCCCCAGTTTCCACCATTAAATTCCTATGCTGAACCTGATCCCTTGGTTGAGACAAAAAACTCAGAACCCTATGACAGCTTTCAACAGCTACTCTATTAGCTTGCTCAACCTCTTCCATATTAGCCTCTAAAAAAATTTTTAAGAAAAAAAAACTAAGTCCCCAAACAAGGGGCAGAACTAAACCAAGCAAGCAAAACACCAGAATACTAAAAAACCACCCCACTTATCCACAAACATATCAGACATTCAGCCTTATGTGGCAGATAAAACGACCCAGATGAAAAAAATCCCATTTTTTCACGACAAGGAGCCACAAAAACAGAATTTCAGGTTAAAGTCTCAAAATTCCAACTCATCAAGTTTTTTGGCAACAAGGAACAACTTTGGAATCAGAACAAACTGAGGATGCCTCACAAGTTGCAGCATATCCTCCTTCAGACACACACACAAAAAAAAAAAAAAAAAAAAAAAAAAAAAAAACAGGACCCAATTTCCCAGTGAGAAAGAAAAAACAAAACAACGCAAAAAAAGCACCAAAGCACAGACCTTGATGGACTTGGGGTGGTGCTGTTAAACCCTAGATTATTCTTCCCACGGTTTTGAGACCGAAGGGTGTGAGAGATAGGACTTTGCTTCCCTTGAGAACTCACACAACACAACCATCATACATAAGAATACAAAACTTCCAACTTTAGAGTATATAATATATATATATATATATATATATATATATATATAATTAATTAATTAAAATCCTAAGCAGGAAGAGAAGGAAAAAAAAAAAAAAACATATATATTATTATATTTTGTAGCTCTTGCGAGAGGGAGAGAGAGAAGAAGAAGAAAGAGGAGTTAGTTTAAATAAGCAAAAAATGCACAAAGGATGAGGAGCAGAGAAATGAAACTGCCGTCTCTGTCACAGATTTGAAGGTGGGTCCCACACGAAGACCTTTGTTATTCTTTTTCATCTCTTATTTCAGCTTTAATTAATATTTTTCTTAGACCCACACATTTCAGCTTCACTTTTACTATTACTTCTTTCACTTATCTATTCAATGGAGTATTTCAGATTATTTTTTTTTTCTTTTCAGTTTCGAATTTTGGACTTATTACCTTGTGGCTTGTGCCCTGCGTGCTTTCCTCGTAGAATCATTACAAATTTGTTGAATGTAACGTATTTAAAAAATTGAATTGCACCGATCCGTTTGTTTGGTTATACTGTAAATTACCTGTGCCTTGGATGTCAAATTTTAATGACATCTTTTTTTTATGCACTGGATATGCTTGTAAGAAATCAAAGATTTATCCTTTGGTCCAATCGACAGAGTGAGAAAATAAAATAAAAAATATAAATTTTTATATCATTTTATTATTTATTTATTCTTTTTTCTTCCAATGAACATTCTTTAAATTACTTATATTAGTTTAAAAAAATCACCTCTCTTAACCAATGTAATATATATTAAGATGTTCTTTTTATACAAATAACAAGAAATTTGATGTTGCCAAAATTTAATAAGACATCTCTTTTTGATGCGGACAGTAAGATACAAATATTCTTTCATCTTAATAGTAATAGATAATAAAATAAGTTAGACTTACTTAAACATAAGTTATAAGTTATCATAAATAAACTATAAACGCATTAAAAAAGATAATATAAGTAAAATAATATATGATTAAGAGCATATTCAATAGTGAAACAGTTAATTCCGAATAACAAAAATTAAGAAAAATATCCTCTATAGTTATAGGAGATTTTCAACGAGAGAAAGAAAGACTCAAAGGTTTGGTAGAGCCTATAAAACTTTTAAATCTTTCTTTCTCCTATGAAAAACTTACAATACTATAGAGAAAATGATCCCTAAATTATATTTTTTAGTTAATAAGAAAGTGAGTTTTCTTAAGAAATAAAATTATGACCCAAGCGAGCACGAAAAAATTTCCATTACACAAATATTTGGCTTTGAAAAATTGACAAACTATAACATCTAGATCCGATAAAAAAATTTCAACATTTTTTTCCTGGCATAACAAGATTAATTTTATTTTAATAAATTCTATGAAATTTCAAATAATTCTGATATTTAATTATTCATTAAACATATAAAATAAATATTAGTGCATATTATTTTATCGATTAGGCACAAAGATATCAAAATCTCATCTCTCTATATTTCTTTCTCATCAATAATTTGTCTCAAGTCAATCACTTTACGTCTTTTTTGATGTTTTTGTTAGAATCTCATCAAAATAAGTTTAGTATTTTTTGGGTTTCATCACCCAAAATAGATGGTAACATGAAAACACTCATGCAATAGGAGGAGGAATTTGGTTGAGCAGCTAATTTTAAGAGATTAAAAATATTAAATTAAAAATATCGATTTAAATTGAGTTATTTTTATTTTTTATGGCTCTTATATCATCTAGTTTAGATTGTTTCTATTAATAGAAAGAACATTTGATCAAATCTGTTAAATTTTCAGTTGAATTCGTTGATCCAATCTGACTCTTTAAACATTACTATTTAAAAATTGAATTTAAATTAGAGAAAGGTACACTCACTTGTCAGCCAGCAAAGGAGACCCGAGAAAAAGGTAACGGTAGACTTGCTTTTTTCAACGCCACTAATGACTAACAATCCTTATTAATTTAGACAAATTAATTTTACAAGACTCTTAACATTGTTTAACAACTTAATTATTTATACTCAATTACTTCTTGAAGTGGTATAAATTAATTGATTACATTAATTATACATATTTGATTCTCATTTAATAATTTTTTATTTTTTAAACCGAGTCACTCTTATTTCTCTATCAAATAGTTTTTTTTTTTTGTCAATTTTAATGTATTTTTTACTTTTTAATCAGTTCCTTTAAATACTACTGTATGATTTTTTTCTAGTTTCTTTAAATGTTATCATTTTTCTATTTAGTCCCTCTAAAATAGAGACCAAATAAAAAAAAATCGTCATATTAAAAATATTAAAATAAAATAAACAAAGGTACCTTTTAGTGACAAAATTTATGTTAAAAAAAACTCATTTGAAAAAAAAAGACAAAATAAAAATATGCAAATTTTTAAGCACAATTTTTTTAATTAACTCTCATATTTCTTCGGAGAAATCACTTGTAAATTGCAATTTGTAATGATCGAACATCAGAATATGTTGGTTTCCTAGAGAAATTTTAAATATTTGAACACCACTGGCTTGTAATAATCTATGAGTTCGTTACAGTAGTTTTTAACTTCTTAATTATTTTAGTCAATGATAATTATCTTTGATTTTTCAAGTGTATTAACTGAAATTAAGTAAATGTGTCTGAAACATAATTTCTCACGCATTGTAAGGATATTAAAGTTGATAGGATAATTCTTTTTTATTTTTCAGGTGTATTAACTGAAATTATGTAAATTCTTTTTTGATTTTAACTATCTGATTCATTAGGGGAAAAAATCCTAACTAATCCAAAATTAGATCAAGAAATAAATAAAGTTTAACAAAGAATTGTTTAACCAAAAATTAAATTTAGATATTATGTAAATAATTCAACCTTAATTTCAATATATTAATCACTTATTTCTAATTACTTGTTTAACTGAAATTATGTAAATGTTTATGAAAGATAACTTCTCAAGCGTTGTAAGGATATCACAATTGATGGGATTATGACCATATTATTTTCAAGATTTTCCTGTTTTATCCAATACTATTTTATAAGACACAAACACTTAGTCGCACTTTTCCTTATGCTCGCAAGAATATTGATGAACAAAAATTAACATAAATTAACAAGTACATTGAAATTATTAGTTCCAAATTCAAATATAGTTGATAACGCTTTTGACTTTTGAATTATAGTGAGGCAGGCACACATGGGAAAACATGCAAACCGAAAATACTTTATGGCAGGAAAATTGAAATAATTCAATTGAGTTAAAGAATTTGGATGAATAAGCCTACAAAGAGAAAAGAAGTCCTACCTATTATCCAAGAAAACAAAAGTGAGAACAGAGACAAAAACTTAAAACTTAGGGGAAAAAGAAGAAGAAAGAAGCAATGACAAGTCACATACATGCGTCAAATGGGCTAACAAGGGATAATGATCTTTTTGAGTTTTGAAATAATTGTACTATATATATATATATATATATATTTTTTTTTTTTTTAATTCTGATGCTCGACAACGTTGTAACCAGAATTTACTTTTTTTTTTTTTTTACGCTTACCAGAATTTACTTTGATTTTTAATTTATTATAAAAACGCATTTTCAAGGAATTAGATCTAGTGCAGTTAAAAAGAAATCACAAAGAATCTTCTTCTGCTAACATGTGCCGTTTAGGCAGTGTTTAATTTGGTTTTTTTAAATCATAAAAAATACTTCGAAATTAAGATTATAAATAAAAGGCTTTAAAATGAAATTAAAAATATTTAATAATTTCAGAATCGTTTTAACAGTCTTAAAATTTGAAATAAAGGGATAAACAAGCCGAGAAATTAAAAGAAACAAAAACTATTAAAATTAACTCATCTAAAAGTTATTTTTAATGCTTTCTTTATTAAATAATATTTACTTTTACTTTTTAAGTTGGTTTATATGATATCAAAATTGTGAATTTAGATTTCAGTATATTAAGGATATTTTGGATTGAGGTTCAAATGTAATAGATTGTAAATATAACATGATAAAATGATATTAGAGTCTTAAAATGATATTTAGATTACAGTCTTAAAATTTAGATTATTTAATAACATAGGAATATTAATAACATGATAAAATGATATTAGAGTTGTCCAAGCTATGAGTTGAGGTTCAAATGTAATAGATTGTAAATATAATAAAATTTTAATTAAAATATATTAATAGTGTAAAATTTTACACATTTGTCTAATTTTAAATTATTATAATGATAATTTAGTGACTTTTGTTACAATTAATAGTATTATAAAACTATTTTAATCTTCATTTTAGTGACCCACATGTTGATTTTATGTGAATTTTAAAAGTATGGGCTTACACTCTTTTGTTTCAATTTTTTTAGTACACAACACTCTCTGTTATTAAAACATAGGCTCGCTGTTATAATTTTTTTTCTTACCCTACTTGCACAAAGTAAGGTGTGCTCGATTACTTTAAAAGTCATACTGGTAATATTTTTTTATTCTAAAATATATTTATTTTCCTCGTGAAATTGAGATAGTTTGAATTTTTTTAATAAAATTTTTTATCCTCACAAAATTATAATATTTTTTCTTGTAATAAGATTGGGATACAACTAAACTCAAGATCATAAATTTTTTACATTGATTATCGGTTATGTATATATTAAATACAAATATAATATTTTATATCAAATAAGCATATAATCGATATAATCTATGTAAATGTGATATTTTATATTAATTATACATAACTGATGTAAAACCATTATTGATGTAGGATGTTTTAAGAAAAAAATTGACACATTATAATTTTATGAAAACGAAAAATAGATAAAAAATTTAAAA
>PYAF01002668.1:2014088-2026177 GCA_007407185.1 Glycine tomentella | reverse complement strand
TATCGTACAATGTTAAATTATTAAATCTAATGCAAATAATAAATTAAAAATATGATTTTTACATTTTTACGAAATTTTAAATATTGTATAAACAAAGAAAGCTTTAAATATATTACTTTGAAGCTCAAATTGTAGCATTGATGTGTATTAGTCTTTCTAATCAACTTTGGTTTTCTCATTTTAAACATTAGTAGATACTTCCTATAGCAAACTATTAGCTTTACATACCATATTCCTTTTCTTTAATTTTTCTATTAAAAAAATACTTTCTCTATTTATATTTATAGTTGTAGATTTCAAATTTAAATTATAAAATAAAGCCTTTTATAAATCAATGCTGGTTTTCATTATTATAATATTGAAGTGATGCTTGATTTCCTTCCTAATTGAATGTTGAGTTTATATTTGGATATTTTGTAAAAAAAAGTTCATATTTGAATATACTATCAAGCAAGTAAAAATTCCAAGCAAATAATGTTTATAATTTTAATTGTAGTATTTTTTATTTTAGAATTTTATTATTAGATCACAGATTGAAAAATATGCCATACTTTCATTACCTGACCATGCTGCAGCAAATGCACGAGTTTATGTTCATTTGTGTGATTTTAAAGTGCATGCATTGTTTAGTGAAAATCTTTCTTGCTACTTCTTATGCAATAATAATTAATCAACAAATGCCAATTTACACGATACATGAATTAGTTTTACCTTTTTTTTAATCTCAAGTGTTAATTTATTGAGAGGGTGTAAAATTTTAATTTCTTATTAATTCTTTGAACCAGGACGAAAATGCTTGTTAGAATGAGTTTAAGCAGAATTTGCGCAACTCAAAAACTTTTTTTATATTAATTACAGCTATTAATTTATATATGGATTCATTTTGAAAAGAACGTTTTGGCAAAGGCTAAAATTTTCTTGACCATAATAAAAGAAGGTTTAAACTACATAACTTGCACTCTAGATGTTGTTCTCGTTGCAACTAAAGGGAATGGAAGAGAGAATTTATATGGCCAAGTTTGAATTAACTTCTAATTTATGGAATGTTTTTATTTATTTATTGTAAAACATTACAGGTAAAGCTTTTCTAAGACAAATTTTGAGTTGTTAAGTTTATAAATGATTATTAGCATGTTTGGATTAGCATTATAATGATATAAAAGCAATTATTTTTCATGATGAAAGAAATCAACATAGAATTTTGCTTCTATTTTATTAAGTGTTTTTTACTCCTCCAGTCCTACCATAGTTTCACGGTGTATCTTTTTTTTTTCGTATCTGAACATACTATATGGAAAAGTTAAACAAAAAAATTTAGGTTTATGTTTTTTATTCCTAATAAATTATCAATTTTTGAATTTACTTCCTGATAAATTTTTACTTTTGCATTACGTTATTAATAAAACAACAGTTTTATTTGCTCATTGACATTTTTTCCTCCTAATAAATTAACAAATTTTATGTTTGCTGCTTGATAATTTTTTTCATTTATAATTAGTGAGATTAAAATAAAATTTGTTAATTTATTAAAAAATAAATATAAAATCCACTAATTTATTAAAGATTAAAACAAAAATATCAAGGCCTAAAAATAAAACTGATGTTTTATTAAAGACTTAATGCAAAATAAAAATTTATTAAAAAATAAACATAAAAATTAAGTATTTATTAGAAATAAAAATATATTTAAATCAGGAATTTATATAAAAGTTGAAGTATATAATTAATTTTACCTTATATTAGATTTAATTTAATTTATTTTCTTTTTCTTATAAACATGTGTTGAAATGTCTATCTAAATTGAGTCAATCAAACCTTGTATGGTTATGCCAAACGGTAGAGAGAGTCCCTTGCATGAGATAGGCAGCGGGAGCACAGTCTTGTACAGTAGCTGCAGTAACTCTTTCTTCAATACAACTAAACAATGAATGATTTGCCACAGAAGCTGTATTTTGCTTCAATTTGGAGCCCGACAAGAGTACCATTCCTCATCGACCACATTTTGTCATAATGCAAAACTCACCCAAATGGGATTTCATAGCACATTACACCACTAATCTACTAGAATCAATCAATCAATCAATGAATTAATGAACTGTCTCTCATTCAAATGAAACTAAGTACAATCCATTAATTCACCTTCTAGGATGCAATCAAGTTAAGCAACTACAATGTTTATTTCATTCCCATCTTTGGACTAATTTTGGTCGTTGAAATGAAAACAAAAGGGTAATAAAAATGAGGGGATGAATATTTAACTTTTTTCTGTCATATACTTGGCTTTTTCATAGATGTTTATCAGTCAACAACCTCAAGTTGGAGAATTCATCCAAAACTTTGTCACACTCCACGATGTTAACATCAGTCTAAAGTAGCTTATGCCATCGTCCTTCAATTCTCAAGTCTTGCATGACACAACTAGAAGGGCGGCCATGAGAGTAAGTAGATTGTCATTTGGAACACAAATCATTTTATACTTATTTGACTCAGGAAAAATAAAGATAAGAAAAACAAGATGAAATTAATTAGAGTTTAATACTTATATACTGATACTTTAAAACAGTTTTACATTGTCATCTAATCACAAATCACCTTTTAAATTATTTTAAGATTTTTTTATCGGTCAAATAAATATGTATTATATATAAGTAATAAAAGATGACAGGAGCATAAGTTCTACCCAACCTATTACTGAGATATGTAAACACTCCTGCCCCCACCTGCCCTCAGAGGGAACATAAGATAATTATTTTTATACTGTCCATGCATGTATAATCTTTTTGTCTTAAGTATATTATTCACTCTTTTTCCTTGAATTAAATAACAAAAAAAAGAAGAAAATCTCCCATTCCTATTTTATTTTCTCTAATTCATTTATTTTTACGTTTCTTACCAAGTATATTCAAAGGTGGATTCGCAGACTAAATCAAATTGACAGTAGAAAGATCAACAGACAAGAAAACAAAGACAATGACACCACGGAAGTCTCTTGAACCAGTTAAGATAAAATTAGATATATAAAATCCAAAAGGCAACTTTACTCTAAAAAGTACAGTGATGAAAGATTTAAATCTTTTTTTACTTCACCATGTGTTGAACTGACACAAACATATTTTTCTGCCTTTAAGCACTACTACTACTCCATGCTGCTGAGTTATTCACCCATTGCTCAACATCATTCATAGGTAGAGCAGCATATTCTCAATTTGCCTTTCTTTCTATTATTTGTGGCCAAAAGTAGCATATTCTTGATCATCATTCTTTTCAAAATCAAGGAGCATCTCCAGTATTCCTTCAACTAAATCATAATTACCTTCTTCAATTCCCACCAGTCTTTTTCTTTTTCCTCACATTTTTTTTTACCCTTGAAAGGAATCCTAAAAGAGCCTTGATTCTTAAATTTAATTATCTCTTGTGATTGCATTGTTCTTGTTGCAGGATCGTGGAACTAACTTGTGCACTAACATCCAAGCCCCAGACTGGAGAAGCAACAGTTGTTGATACTAAACTACTAGTAGTGGCCAAAGTCCCCTAGGCATTGGAGATTAGGCCCCCCACTGAACTTGGAACGAATCACAAGAAAAATAAAAGTAAAGTTATCTATGCACTTTGTCCTGGCTCATTACCCACCAAAAAAACATTCTGTCCATCTGCTTTTCCTTTATTTGATTGAAGAATATTTTCCAAATTGCCTTTGTATCTTGACAATCTTTCATGGGAGGGGAAAAAAGGATACAAGTTTACAAGCTTTTCTCATGGCACATGGATTAAACGCTTTAACTTTTTAATGGGCCAACATAGCTTGTAAAGCAAATACGCAACATCGGGATCTGGTGAAACAGGTTTAGTAGGACTGTTCAGGTACGAACATGATTGGAACCTGAAATTGTGGTAAGATACTTGTATAATTCCCACTGATCACTGATGCCATGACCCACAATTTATTAATTTGAGTTATCAATTTTACGATTGGGTTCACTGAAATATATATAATCAATGCCTGAAAAGCAAAGCTGCAAGCTTCAATTGTTGATATTTCACAAGGGAGTTTTCTTGGTCTGCACATTAGTTTCCATTAAACTGATATGTACACTAATGGAAAGTGTCATCATTTTTTAGCCATCTCTCTCCTGAACCTGAAGCGCCACAATAAGTATGCAAGTTTTCATTTGAAGAAAATTTTATCATATTTAGTATACAAAATTAGTTAATTGGTTAGTGATTCTAGTAAACAACACTTCACAAAGGGTTTGAAGCAAACCAAAATGCATTCAAATTTTAGCATATGTAGCAGGTTGAGTGTTTCTAGACAAATAATATGGAAGCCAACGGCAAGAATTTTCACTTTTAAGATTAGGAAGAAATAAGAGATCGCAAGCCCAAGCGAAGTTTGGCTCAAATTCTATTCTGCTGCTTGGACGTATATAAAAGAAATGAAAAAAGTAAGTGATTTGATCATTTATGTATTAATAATACTGTAATATTATTATATTAAATATGCCGATTAGTACATAAATTATATTTTTAATGAGTAATATGACAAAAAATAAGTATGGGGCAAGCTACATGTCAAGTTCTCGTAAATTCGCTACTAGGAGCAGCAAGTTGCAGGGAGACATACCACATGTCCGGTTCTCATAAATTTGTTTCTAGAAGTAGCATGTTTAAGGAAAATATGTCACGTATTACGTTGTGATAAACTCGCTAGTTGGAGTAGTGGTTTTGACCCAATCATTGGTAAAAAGTGCCCTATGCCGAAAATGTTATCAGATCCATATTGATATTTTGTTAGTAAAAATGACACAAAATGGTCAATGAGCCAATAACTTTGTTGTAGGTAAAACTACACCCAAGATTAATATTTGAGAAAGGAGAATTCAGAAAACAAAAATAATTTGTATATGCAATGAAGACACTGCATTCTATGTTTTTTTTGGGGGGGGAGGGGGGGGGGGTGACTATTGATTTCCCAAGATTCATGAAGACTATTTTGTCAGCCAGATACATCAGTTATTGCTTCTTTCCCCTTCCTCTCTTGGTCGTTTGTGTATCCATTGGTTCTTTCCCAGTGACTTCTGATGGATCCACTGCAGAATTAAAAGAATTTTTAAATTATTTTTAAACAAATCAAGAGTGAGAAATCATTCCTGTTGGCAACATGAGACAGGAAAAGAACCTAAATGTATCATCAATGTATGTCAAGGAACTGTTGTAACTTTTTAATATGGTTCCAAGAACCGCTAGTTTACAATTGAAAAGGTGACACATGGAGGAAAAAATTATGCATACTCTAAGCTGACTTAACGTGCACTCTTTTAAACTTCTACTTATTAATATTCTTTCCCATGGTTTCAATATTTTCTAATATTACAGGAAAACAATTTCAAAATCATTTCTCATACAAATATATCCCTCGGCAAATAAGTGCCCAAATGTATGCCGATCAAAAAAGAATAATAAAAAAGACATACCTTCTGGTCCCCGAGCCATCAAAGTAAAGAATATATTATTAAGTTTTTCCATCTTCTTGGCTTCTTGTGCTTGGTCTGTCTTATACTTCAGACACTGGTCAAAAACAATAACAATCAACTTTAGGAACATTTATATGTGAGATGTGACCGAGACAACAATGGGGAGAGAAGAAAAAGATTTTGTTCGTGTGCATGTAATATGCTTATGGCACATCGTTGCATCAATTGGCTTCACACAAGTGACAAATTATATTCTATACAAGAAATCTGGCTCAGCAAAAACTGTAGTCATGACAAATTCATTGATGCAAGGAATCACATCTTGCTTACACACACACGTTATATATTTATGCTTCCTCCTATAACAAATACAAGTTTTGGATTGTGTAAACTACGATGGGCATCTATGACGATTCTCCATTTGGTAAAGTTAGTTTCCTCTGGCACCTCAATAGAAAAGGAACATGTCAGAACCACCAATAATGGACAACTTTCCATCAATCACCAGTGCCCAAAGGCAATAAGAATATAAAGATATTTAGTGCTTCAGTAAACTAGTGCCACTGAATTAATTCCTTCACCAGTGGAGATTCCTAGAGATAGCATAATGCCATCACCATCCTGGTATAAGGCATAAGATGCAGTATAAATCTTCAGTTTGTCTTCACTCTTCAGTCGCCAGTCAAAAGAAGGGTAAAAAAAAAAAAGAAAAACAAGCATCAAATGAATATCTAATCACAATATTTTCATGCCTGTATTTAATAACTTTTCATGATGTTGGGAGGAAGAGGGGACCTTGCAAACAGAATCTGTACGCGTTCACATAACTCATAATTATAGATGTTTTAAAAATACAGGTAATAAATATACAATTCCTACACATAGATGCAACTAAGTAGAGAGTAAAATGGGTGTAAGCTTGGAAGAAGCTAAACCCATGCAAAATACTTAAGATCCCACAAAATTGATAGTGTTTCTGTGCATATATATGCATATAAAATAGCATAAATAAGAATAAAAAAAAATACTTCAAATCACAGCAACGCTTGCTTCAATTAAATTCATAATCCATAACATGGTCATACATAACTCATATACTTGTAACAACTTAAATTCATAACTACAAACACAATTTATATCAAGTTTTTGACACTCAAACACACAGGTCAAAGTCAAGATATCTAAAATGTTGTGTTAATTAGAAAATTCATCCTCCATTTGATCATCATTTAGTCCATTATCTTCATCATCCAAATTCTCCATATTAGGGGTGTCACCAACATCCTCTGGACTTTGGAGCATCCCCATCCAAACCTTCATTGTCTCCATCATTATTTTCCACAATCCACTCATTGTTTGATGAAACATAATCTAGATTTAGCTCAAGATACTTCCTTTTCCTAGCTTACTTCTTTTGGCCAACATGACAATGTCATTCATTGTTTTCTGCTTCAAACAACTTTTGGTGTGGACCTAAGAAAAATACAATTAACATGAACAAGTAGCAGACTACTAGGTAATTTTATAAAGAGGATTATAATTTGTCTTTATATTTGGATTTAGGCCTAACTCAACCCCACAAAACTGGTTTTTAATGTGAGGTTTTATTTTTAAGCCACAAGCATAAATTACAATTCACAACATTTTCATTTGTACCTTTTCTACTACTTAACATTGTGTCAATGTTATTTAAAGCATCTTATGCTGCTCTACTTTGTGCAATTTGTTTTTTAGTACCATAAATGCCTGCTCCAACTAATTTTTTTATCTGAGAACATTGAAGGGACAAAGATTCATTCCACAAATAAACATATTCTATCTTTAAATTTTGTTTTTAACAAACTTCATAAAGCACTGTCACCGGATGCTTTAGTATTGTGTCTGGATCAATTAAAGGTTCAAGCAAACCTTTAAAAACAGCTCCAATGGTGGACTCACTGATATCTGCAAGATCCTTCGGCGTTCAACATACTCCAACAACTTATAGGAAAATCACTTCTCATTAGGGTAGGAAGTGTGTGTGAAGGCCTCTTCCATTAAGTACTTATTCTTAAACTCATATTTAAGAATCGCTTCTACTTCGTCAATGTTTGGTAGCGGAGCAAGAGGATCCTTAGTCTCTTTTGGAAGATCACTAGAGTCACTTGGAGACTCATCATTGGAAAAATTGTTGGAGACTTCTTGGAGAATTGCGTTTTGGTCTTCACACGCTTCCATGGTCGTTAGTTATGGCACCGGGAGAGAGAAAATTGAGAAAGGATTGTTTTAGGGGTTTCTTGCTTTGAAGTTGTGCAAAAGAATTTTAAAGATTTGCTTGAACCTTTAGTTGATCCAGACATAGTACAAAAGCATCCAGTGACAGAACTTTATGAAGTTTGTCAAAAACAAAAAATTTAAGGATACAATTTGTTGATCTGTGGAATGAAATTATGGCCTTCAATGTTCTCATAGATGAAAAATTAGTCAGAATGGGCATTTATGGTACTAAAAACCAAATTTCACAAAGTAGAGCAGCAAAAGATGCTTTAAATAATATTGACACAATGTTAAGTTGAAGAACAACTACAAATGAAAATGTTTTGTGAATTGTAATATATGCTTGTGGCTTAAAAAGAGTTTATAAGGCTTAGTTAATCCTCATCTTACAAACCGGTTTTATTAGGTTGAGTTAGACCCAAAACCAAATTATGAGAATTTGTATTTCACTTCTTTGAGATCGTATTCACACCTAGAGGAACTACATGTCAAGCTTAATAAGCAATTTTTGAAAAGCCAGATATTCATCTCCATAAGACTCCCACCAATTTGTTGGAATGTTCTTATCAATAGTCATTCTAGCTTAGTGACAACCACAAAGACCAACTTGTCAAAATTTGAACTACATTTTCTACACCAATCTCTTCAACAACACCATCAAGCATCTTAAAGACTTGATCGGCCTATTAAAATACATCAATAGACTTTAAAGTTTAAAAACACCATTCCTTTAGGGTTTATTCACCTAGAATTTCAATTTTATCCTTCTCTTGTCAATACACCATCAATCATTATGGTGCACCCAACTTGCTTTCATTCAGGTCTATGTTTTTTCAAAATCTCTATTGTCAACTCCATTTCCTTCAAATACTTTACTCTAATCTCATGATAGGATGGTGACTTAAATCCTTGACCACATAATAGGAAATTCTACACTTCTAGCCGCATTGAATGGTATGACATTGCTGTAGAAAAATATTGCAATTGCTTGAAGACTTCCAGACTTCTCACCATCAACCACTAGGTCCACTCCCACTTCATTGCTCTTCTTTTTTTCACTAGTTTCAAGAAATCCCTTATGGATACTACTTGAACTTGATTTTTGTTTTATCAGTTTTGCTATCTCCCATGTTTCCTTCCTCACATCATCACTAACTGCTTAGCAAGGTTCAATATTATTATTTATTTGAGCCAAGTGATGCTTCAAATGATAAAAACCTCCTATTACTACCTTCTAATAATATTAGCATCCAATTTTTCTAGTGCCTTCAACTGATATCCCATTCTTCAATGCCACTATTGTTTCCTGGAGCATTCCATGGTAATCTAAAAAATACACTAGTTTCAGGACTAGCACCAATAGCAGCACTAGAACTATTAGTGCCATCATTAGGTGAGTTCGAACCAATAGCATCACCATCACCAGTAGCTTTCGAAGACATCTTCAGTAGTTCAAGACACAAAAGCACAAAAAGGGAGCGACTAACAAGAGAGAACAGGGAGGAGACAATCACAGAAGCAGCAACAAACACCCAGAAACAAAATCAAAAGAGAAACACCAGAACTGAGCTGAAACAAAAAGGGTTCACGATTGCAAGTTGCAGAAAGTCAGCAATGAACACCATCACTCGCAAGGAATGGCTAAACACAGTCACCAGCATGGAAGAAGCTGTGAACAGCATTGAACAGAAAGGCACTTGGATTTGCCATTTTGGATTTTGGAATCATAGGGTTCATCACTAGGTTGGATATTTGTATCTGAGAACTTAGTCTTCAATTGGCTCACTTACGGGGTCTCAGGGAAAGGGGGGGTGGGGTGGGGAGGGGGGGGCTAACAGATTTTGAGGGATGGTGGGGTTGACCACACCAAATGATTTCATGATCCAACACAGTGATCCCACCAGATCCCACAGATTTCCAATCCTACATTGGAGTCAGCAGCTTGGAGCACTGAAGATCAATGAATTGCATGATCCTACAATCCGGAACACGATCTTGACAACCAGGTTCGTGACCCTATATAACAAACCGATGTACAAACATGTAGTCTTAATTTGTATGTGATATAAAAGATGAACTATAATTTCGTGTGCATGGCCATAATGTGAGTTTTAATAACATATCATTCATGCCCATGGCCATAGTGTGAGTCTTAATAAAATATCATCCATGCACATGGCCAAACTAGCATCCCACAAAAGCTTCAACTTTCCTGCATCCTTATTATGGATTACTTTCCCAACGAAAGAGTCAAAGTATCCCACAGGGAGGTTGTTTCTGGATTTCTGCAATCGGGAGTTATTGTGCATGTTTAACAACTTACCCCAAGAATGTAGGAATTTCACCAGTCAACAATGACATTCCAGCAAGCATTTTGCTTGTTTCAAAAGACACGTGCTTGCTGAAGGTCGAGTATTTGGGAAACAAGATGAGTTCTCTCTCAAAACTAATCAGGATCATTTGATCCTTATATACAGCTAGGAATTAGTGATTTATTTTAATTTACAGGATCAATTGTATTACTGTTTTTCATTTTTTAGCGGATATAGATTCCAAGGAGATCTAGCTTCTGATTTTCAGGATTAGATTGCTGTACAGATTTTGTTTACTTCTCCTTATTTATTCACCCTGTGAAATTGGTTGTAAATTAACGAAAATCATTTTCCGCAATGCTAAATTCAGATGGCACAATTCCTCAGCGGCAGCATATGTAAATTGAAAGTCTAAAGAAGCGACAGTTACACAATAAGCACATTGATTGCCATCTTTAACTCAATTAGATTAGAGTAAATGGCAAGGTAATTAGGGCTCTGTTGAACAGCATCACAGAGGGTATCCACAATTTGGAATGTTCGAACCAGTTCTGCTCATTTCTATTTACCCTTGAAATCTATCACATTCCACGCGGGAAAGAAGCTATGTAGAATTGATTTCAATATTTCCAACAAATGAACACATAAAAAAATGAAATTCAACCCTAAAATACACAACAGCAATAATAATAATTAGTACCTGTCTATTATCAGTGATCTTAAGTACCAACTTGCCATCACAATGCCGGTACTTCATCACATACCGCGTCTATTTCGGGGGTGAAAAAACGAAGATATAATAAATAATTTGGGAGTGTGCATAAAATTAAAATAAAATATGGGAACAGAATTGAGTTAGTGACAAAACTATAGAGAAATTAAAGGACATAAAATGGTTAGAAAAATGAGAAATGTAAACCATAGAGAAATTAAAGAACATACAGAATCAGGGTCGGCACGGAACAACTGAACGGATCGCTCCACGAATTCATCCCACGAAGTTATGTAAACCATTGCTTTGTAGTTAACGCTCACACTCACAGGGTTTCGTCACAATTCTGGGTTTAAATTTAAAGTCACTGGAGTGGACGCTACTGTAGCTCATGTCAAGGTCAAGCTACGGTTTTCTACCCTAAAGGATTTTTTTTTTTTAATTATCATTGACATAGATTTTAAATTAATTACTGAAAAGGATAAGTAGTAATTAGTCAGAAATAGTAAATTCTATTAAGACTTTTATTTATTTATTTTTTAAATTGAAATCGGAAGTGTAATTTTTTTATTTAATTTATGATTTTAAAGTTGTAATTTTTTTTTTTACTTTTTTAAAGAAAATTGTAAATATATTTACTACATTCATTTAATAGGTTTTTTTAGTACGACTTCTAAGTTGTCTAGTTTTTTTTTTTTAAGTCTTAAGTTTTTTATTTCAATTTTTTAATTATAAATAAACTTTTAATTTGATTATTTAATAAATAAGTTTTTTATATTTTAGTTTTGATTAATATTTTCATAAAATTGTTATATTTATTTTTAATATATTTTTATTAAATAATTATTTTAATTTTGGTATAATAGATATTTTTAATATATTTTTTAGGAATTTTTAACTTGATGAGTTTAATATAAACTTTTTTTTAGTCACCTTAAGATTTTACTATATTATTTTAAGTTGATTTTGTTTATTAGTTCATTTTTTTAATATACAATGTTTTCTATAATTATAATATAATTATGTTTGAAAATTCTAATCATATTTAATTGTGAACGTAAAAGAAGAAAAATAAAAAAAAATTATATGTGCGGTCCAATATTTTAGGAGTACTCTATTAAAACAATTTAATCGATTCAATTAATTAAATAAAAAATATTTATTAAATATAACAAAAATTATGAAAATATTAAACAAAACTAAAAAAAAGAACATTAGGCAGCACACATAGATTTTTTTATTTTTCTTTTTTTACGCTCAAAATTAAATATCATTAGAATTTTCAAGCATAATTACATTATAATCATAAAAAATATTGTATATTAAAAATCTCAAGGT
>PYAF01002668.1:2003298-2013988 GCA_007407185.1 Glycine tomentella | reverse complement strand
ACCCTGAAGGGTAAAAAAGCCTAAATCCTCTTATAAATCTTTCTCCAATGTTTTATGATAAATATTGAATGAAAAATAAAAATATTTATTATTTTAAAAGTATAAAACAAATTTATAACTTATCATAAAAGATAATAAGAAGTTTTGTAGGAGGATTAAGAATTATTTACATGCATACCTAATAGTTAGGTCGATTGTTATGAAATAAATTATTTTGATTTTCTTCATCTCATGGCGTGATTTGAAAGACTAAAACATGTTTTAAAAGAATAATTTTTATTTGACTTTTTTTATGTTTAACAAGGTATTTAAGATTTTTTTTTTTATTTTACATCCAATTAATTATCTCCCATCAGATTAATTCATTTGCGATCCAATTCAGATTTTGGTTAAATAACATAAGTGTCAAATTACTTATATCAATAATTTTTGGTATAATTTTTTTTTACTTTATTATAGCTTGACGAGGCAATTCCCATTGCTAGACACGTCTAACGACTCAGGAAGGTGGAGTCATGTGTGTCTTGCGATTGTGGAAGCTTAAAAGCCGTGAGGATATTGCAATATAATGAGGCTTCAAAGACAAATAAACGAAGTTATATAACGTAGTATTATTAGTTAGTGTTTGGTAAACTTAAGTTTGTTCTCAAAAAACATCCTTGACTAGAAATCGAGAATTTTAGAATAAATTTTGATTTTAGTTATAAAAACAGTTCTAGAAAACCTTAAACTCAATTTTTACATAAATGAAAATCATTTGAAATAAAGGTTCCAAACGCTTAGGTATATAAGGACTAAGGTTGATTTGGTGGTTGATAAAGGGAAAAGGGAGTAGAGAGAAGTCTCAGATTCGAATTCTTAACTGCCATTTAAGTTTCTAAAAAGTTTCAAAACGCTTTCCTAACTTGCTTTTTACCTGCCATTTAAGTTTTTACTCACTTGTATTTATGCATGTAGCTTTCTGTGCGTCCATGATTTCGGCTACAGGGAAGGAAATGTCAACAAACGTGGAGAAGAACTATCTATGCAATATTCAACTTAGCTTATTTATGAACACAACACTAACCACTAACCAGAATAATGGTGTAACATAGAGAGTGGAAAAAGCAGAAACAGAATGGAGGTGGGTAGAGAAGAAACAGAGGAAAGTGGTAAAGGAACATGGAAGCACGCTGCTTTTCATGTTGCTACCACTATTGCCACCCCTGCTGCTTATGCCCCTTTGCCCTTCGCTCTTGCTTCTCTCGGTTGGCCTCTTGGTTAGTTACTTCTTTTCTTTCTCAAACATTATTTATTTATTTCTGTACTGGATGATATAAGAAATATAAACAATACAAATTAATATTAAATCATATCTGTGTAACTATGTTATTGATAATATATAGAATAATCAGGTTACTTTTTATTAAATACTTCTTTTTCATAATTTTATTCATTTCTTATGAAGCCACTTTCTGAAGTTTTCTTTATGTTTGTTATTAAATAATTAGTTAACTGGTTTTGTGTTGGTGTTACTCTTTATCTTACTGATTTCAGGTGTGACTAGTCTGGTGAGTGCCACACTAGCCACCTGGTACTCTAGCTTTTTGATCGCTTCTTTGTGCAAAAGGAATGGGGAAAAGCACCTTACCTATAGACATCTTGCACTTAGTATTTTCGGTTGGTATTATATATTGATTCATTGGCATGTTGGTTTTACTGATATACAAAAAAGACTGCAAATACTTGCCTCCTCATTGTGAAGTTCCTATTTTTTTTTTTTTTTTTTTACTAATTTGTAATGCCAACCACACCCAGCTAGCCTCCATAGTTCATAGGGAAGTGTAAAATGAAGGCAGGCTGCAGGCTCAACAAGTGTAGATATCTGGTTTTATGTATGCCTTGCTGTGCTCAAAACAGATTTAGGTCCTATATGGATAAATGTTTCTGTAAGTACTTTTTGGAGAATAAAATAAGAAGGTAAAATGAATTGAGTTTTTCTTATAAACTAAAATCAACTTGTGTACTTCAGCTCTTGGAGAAGTTAAATGAGTGAGTTTCTATAAAAGTTAAGTGTAAAAGTTGATTTTAACTTATGGAAACAACTTATTTTCTTCTCTTACTAACAGAGTAAGATTTTCTAAATAGGGCCTTAGCCTATATTAACTAAGCATACAACCCCTTATTTTGTACATAGTATTTAGTTTCTCTGCTTATAGCTATAATGACTGTCATATTCAGTACTCAAATGTTCTCTTTGCAGCTTTGTGCTAGCTGAACTCCATATTAACCACAACCGAGGTTCATAATAGATTCTTGACTTTTTGTTTATTGATTCCTGAAGGATTCTGGGGGTACTGGTCTATTGCCTCTTTTCAGCAGGTAGCTTCTCTGGGAAATAACACTGCCATCCAAATTGCAGCTGGAAGCAGCCTTAAGGTTATACATATGCATCTAAACAGATTTTGAGTAGTGACAAGACAAATATTATTAATGTTCCATCGTTTCTAGTCACCTTTTTTTAAGATCTTCTGTCTTCTCAGTTAAATCTTCTTAATGGACAACAAAAACCATTTGATTCCAATTTTGGGGAGGATTTGAAAATGTTCTAATTACATGTTTGTATAGGCAGTTTACAAGCACTATCACGAGAATGGAACATTGACCCTGCAGCATTTCATTATTTTCTTTGGAATCTTTGAACTACTTCTCTCCCAGCTCCCAGACATTCACTCACTGAGATGGGTAAATGCATTGTGTACTTTCAGCACAATTGGCTTTGCTGGTACAACCATTGGTGTTACCCTTTACAATGGTAAGCTGGTGATGGATCTTCTTCTTCTTGTCTGTCAAAGCATCAACACCTAATTGGTTCCTTCTCTTCATTTCGTGGTGATAACATCTAACTTTTTGGTTTCCAACATCTCTTAGGGAAGAAGATTGATAGGACATCAGTAAGATATAGCTTGCAGGGTAGTTCTGCTTCTAAGTCCTTCAAAGCCTTCAATGCCCTTGGGACCATTGCCTTTTCATTTGGTGATGCAATGCTTCCAGAAATACAGGTATCTAATATTTCTAAGTTGTAAACATGGTTTTAAATTGCGGTCATGGTCTCGTCTTGATCCTTGATTTTGAGGCAGTTTATGGACAAATGTGGCCGACAATAATTGTGACCGTAGAGACTCCAAAAAACCTTAGTGTTGTGGCTGAAATCGCAGGCACAGACCGGTTTTTAAAACCTTGATTGTAACATGGCATTTTGTGACACTGTATTCCTTTTCCAGAATACAGTGAGAGAACCTGCAAAGAGGAATATGTACAAAAGCATATCAGCAGCATATACTGTCATTGTTTTGACTTACTGGCAATTGGCCTTCTCTGGATACTGGCTTTCAGATCAGAAGTCCAACCTTATATTTTAGCTTCATTGTCTACCCCAGAAGGGACTGTTGTTATGGCAAATTTATTTGCAGCGATTCAAATATCTGGATGCTTTCAGGTATCTTCTCTAGCACTCAATATAAGAGTATGAATTTGTTTGAAACTTCTTGTGGCAATTTAATATTCGTTTACTCTGCGGGTAGGGGAAAGAGGGAAAGCGGAAGAGTCAAGAGTGGTGAATGTTGCATTAGTCTTTATTTTTAGGTAGGGGCAGATAAACATACATCATTTCTAAATCTCATGACCCAGGTTATTTCTGAAGAAATTATTAGATAGTTCAAACCATAATGTGTCTATGGTCCCAATAATCTTTATGTGACTTGTATTCAATTTTTTTTTTTAAATTACGAGAAAGAATTAATATCATTCAATTATATTAGTAGGGATTATGATGATCCCGGTCTACTTAATAATTTCTTATTATTCCTAATACAGAACTATTATGGTTCCTTGCTTGCATCATTTCAGAAAAGCAGGCCAACATATGCCAGTTTTGAGGAAAGAAGGGGGTCCAAGTCCAACAAATCAACTAGCCATTTTCCTTTTCCCCTCAGAAATCGCCTAGCACGACTTATTTTTACTTCCATGTACATAGTTTTTGTTACTCTTATTGCTGCAGCTATGCCCTTTTTTGATTGGGTTCACTCCTTTGGACTTTGTGTTCCCCGCTTTAGCATACCTTAAGGCAGGAAGAACGGCCAATAACTCCAAACTTCGTCTTTTGATGCGACCATTAAATATTTTAATAGCTACCTGGTTTTCAATCGTTGCTATCTTGGGTTGCATTGGTGCAGTCAGATTCATAGTGGCAGATATCAAGAACTACAAGTTCTTCCATGATATGTAAGAATTTTGGACTACCCCATAAATTCTTTTCACCTTTTTCTCTTTGGGTAAGTTGTACTTACATTTTTTTTGGTCTAAATCAACTAAGTACAGCAACTACAAAATTATACATTTTATACCCTCATAGTTTTAAAGTGTATATATACACTTCATGGTCTTGATCCCGCTTGAAAGATTCAGAAACAACACGCTCATATGCCCCGAGAAATTATTCCATGGATCCGGACCATCATGTCTTGTGGTCCGGACCAATAATAGCTCAACACATGGATTATTTTAGATTTACTCTCTAAGCCACACATGTAATAATTTTCTTTAACAGAAATATAACATGATATACTGTATTCTCTGGTGCTTTCTTGTCTCCAGTTTACCTATAGAATTCCTTTTTCCCCTGTTAATTGTTTTTTTTCCCTGAAGTTTACCCATTGTCCCAACCACTTGCAAGTTTAATATCAATGCATCTCGATAAAATTAAACAGTTTTAAGTGAAAATAATCATATGTAATGTTTCTAATACAATTTACCTTGTAAATTTTTTCTTACAATTGTACATTTGTTTGTAGAAGATGTTATTGTTGTTTTTGTGGAACTTAGTTCAATCTCTCTCGCAAGTTTTCCTTGCAATCTTCTATACATGTGAAACCATTTGAGCTTTACATATGGATCTCACGACAGTTGAAGCTATATACATTCTTGAATTGTGTTTTATCTTATTATGATTGAAATGCATGCTTTAATTCATTTATTCAGCAAAAGTTGGAATGTTATGACCTTTACTGATCCCAAAGGTCAAAGTTTAAATTGTGTTTAGCAATATTTCAGCTAACTAAAAGCTTTACCGACTGAAAAACTTTTGAAGTAATCAAAATCAAACAAAGGGTGAACATAACTCCAAAACTGAAATCTGAAAAATAATGAATAGACGATAAGACGAACCAATACAAGAGAAACAAGACTAGTCCGTGACATGTCCCAACTACTCAGTATACTACTGTTCAATAGTTGATACTTAAGACATCGTTTGAGGCATTTTGATTTTTCTCTTCTTTGCTGTCCCTCCCTATATTTGCAAAAAATAAATAGAAAAATATAAGCATATATCAATATCAACAATATGATGCATAAACCTGGCCACTTGTCATGCCGACACACACATTGGGGCCATAACGCTTCACTAGTCAGCAAGCTTGCATGCCCCGACTTTATTGATCGACGCAAATTGTGACATTATACTTATTTTTATATTGGGATTGATTAACATCTTGACATAAGATACCACTATTCATTCGGATAGCCATCAATTTCTTACTAAAATAAATGTTAAAAAAAGTTATAGAAAGGCGATTTTTTCATGTGAGAAATAAGAGAGTCACACTATTTTGAATACATTTTTTTATTAGTTAAAATTTATTTAAAATTATAAAATTTAAAAAAATTTACATTTCATTTAATCATTTTCTCTCTTAATTTACTTTATAATTTTTAATATTCTTTTGACTTATATATAAAAAATAATTAAATTTACATTAATTAAAAAGTTAATTGACATTATTTTATTTTACTAATTTAAATAAAAATATAAAATTATTTTTAAAATATTTTTCATTGAAATTTGATATAATGCATTAGAATTAAATTAAAGATATTTTAAAAATAATAATATTAAATATAATAAAATTAATTATATTTATTTGTATTTAAATTTAATATATAAGATTAATTTTTATTTATATTTAAATCCAAAATATATATTTTAACCCATAAAAGAAAATAGAATTGGGTATACGTAAGAGTGTTACTATCCACCTCTTTTCAGATAGCACAAATGACGGTCAAAGTTAGTTAATTAATGTTTTTGCCTTTTTGGCGCCATTATAAATGGCAAGACCCCATTACCGACGTCGTTGAGTTTGAATACTTAAGAGAACTTTTAGTCACAGTCACAAACGCGGTTATTACATCAAAACGACACGAAGCTCCTTCCATTTTGGTTCAAACACGTTCGTTCTCGATACTCATACCCGGAACACCAACTTCCATCTTCGCGTTCGGTTTAGGTTTAGGGTTAGGGTTAGGATTAGGGAATTAGGGCTTCGAACTTCGACGCAATGTCGTCCATTAACCCCTCACGCGCTACCGCTCCCTCTGCCTTCGCCACGCGCCGTCCGTGGGAGGAGTTCTTCGCGCTCCACTCGTTCACGCGCCCCTACACCCTCGGCGAGGCAACGCTCCGCGTGAAGCGCAACCTCGGCCACTTCCGCGTGAACTACGCCATGGTCGTGCTCCTCGCCGTGTTCCTTAGCCTCCTCTGGTTCCCTATCTCCCTCGTCGTCTTCCTCGCCGTCTTCGCCGCGTGGTTCTTCCTCTACTTTTTCCGCGACGGCCCCATCGTCGTGCTCCACCGCGAGCTTGACGACCGCCTAGTCCTCGCGGCGCTCTCCGCCGTCACCGTCGCCGGACTCGTCCTTACCGGCGTCTGGCTCAACGTTGTGGTGGCGCTGCTCGTCGCGGCGGCGGCGGTGGTACTGCATGCGGCGCTTCGGAACACCGAGGATTTGTACGTGGATGAATTGGAAGTTTCTGATGGAGGTTTGGTTTCGTTTGTTGGTGGTAGCCCTACGAAACGAACAGGGTACACTAGAATATAGTAATAGTTAGTTATGAGATATAACTGATTTTCGTTTTCGTTTAATCGTTTTTTGTGTTACTCGCATTGCATATATTTGAAGAAAATAGAGGCTCGAGTTTTAGGTTTTGGTTTCGCGGAAATATGAATTGTGTCCATATGATAGATTTACTTACCGTGTTGTTAGCTTGGAATTGGAATAGATTTCTTGCTTGTTGCTTTGGCCCCTTTTTCTTATGTTTTTAGAATCTCATGTAAATTTTATGATAGGTTGAAACATTCAATTTGTGTATTTAAAGTTCCAATTCAATCTCTGGCTTGATATGCTTTGGTATTTGTAATAGGTTTAGCAATAGTGGTAATCATTTTGGTTATTCATTTGTGGTTTCATATGCATTTCAGTTTGCTATCCTACTACCCTTTTTTTTTAGTAGATTAATATCATGATCAAATTAAGAACGTTATATAATATAATGTTGTGCTTTTTGGAGTGGCTTGTGTTGCTGTTGTCTGAAGATCCGATTTTGTTGAATTAGACTTGCTTGTGTTATGCTACTAAGTGTTGCAGATCCTTTTGTAGCCTGCTGTGAGTCAATTACTGAGACTTGTAAGTGTACAACATTTGAGAGAATTGAATAGAGAACCATGGAATGCCAATTCATCATTCTCTTATGTTTAGCTGCAATTAGCTAACACCTAAGTTAATGTTAGTTACCTCTTTTTAGTTAGTCAGTTGGCCATTTGGGTTGATTGGGATCTGATCTCTCAAAACATGTATATAAGAACAGATTGTAAACCACATGCAATCAGACTGAGTATTGAAACTCTTCCCTCTTTTATTTTTGAGTACTCTTCATGTTCTTTTCTCAGAATTTGAGTATGGTTTTCTGGGTTTTTTGGCATCATAGGAGGCATTTGGATCTGTAGATGGTTAGGGTCTTTGAATTTGTAAAAGAAAAACATTTTTTTTTCATTTCTTGCTTTACTAATAACTATAAAATTGTCACCTTGTTTTCTAATTTATGTGTATAGGAAATGTTCCAAACATTTTATTGCTTTCACTATTTCTAGTGCAATTATTGAAAAACAAGAAATGGGGCGAAAATAAGGTAGAATTTTTGTTTTAATGAGTGAATACAGGAAATGATTTAGATATAAAATATCTAGTATCTCCATGTTTCATATAATATTATGATATATCTTACAAAACCGGTTCTACACTTACCTACAGATTAGATTGTTCTGTTTGGAAAATTGGATTCTTTAACCTGAAGACACGCTAAAACAAATTTCTGAAAAATGAATCATCTTGTTAAAGACAGATATAAATTCATTTAGGACAATTATATTCATACACCTACTTTCTTTTAAATCTCTTTCCTTTCTACTTCATTTTCAATCTCTCTTCTTTCTCACCACACCACTTATCACATTATTCATCTCTCTCTCTCTCTCTCTTCCACCCAAAATTGGGTGGATGCTTAACATTTTCGAACTATTTGTGTCTTTCATCTAATAGCTTAAGTTATTGGGAGAGTTTGCTTTTTATATGATATCAAAGTCTATGACTAAGTGGTCAACAGGTCGCGTCAAAGGCCGAAGCACATGAGGTTTTACCCATTGTTTTGAATACCAGACCGGTTGGTTCAACCGGACCAATCGTAACCAGTCTGATGATCAGTGTAGAGAACCGGTTTGAACTGATCTTTTTATTTTATTTTAATTTAACATTTTTAAGATAAATAACAATATATATTCTAATATCTCAAATAAATATCAATTATTTTGTCAACTATTATTAATTTTTGTCTAATAAAACATATAATTTGTCATTTATATGAATTTATAATTTTTAGATCTTAATTTTTATAATTTTATATTACTTTATTACTTCAAATATTATATATTATATAATATTTAAAAATATAAAATTGGTTCAATCATGGTTCAATTATGATTAGACTGTTAAACCTTGAACGAATGTCATTCACGGTTTAATCACCCATCAGATTTAAAAAGCTTAAGCTCTTGGGAAATTGGCTCTCAAAATCTAGAGACTTTTGGGTTAAAACTGTGAGCAATGCGCAAGCCCACCATATATATATGTATATAGGTGAAGATACATGAATGGTTTTATATGTAACATGTCTCTCTTAATGTGAGAGACTTGCACAGGCTTGCTTTATCTTGTGCAGAAATTCAACTTAATAATGAAAAATAGGATAGCAATTAACATTGAAGGCTCTAATGCCATGTTAAGAATCAACTCTTTCAATAACTTATGCTATTAGGTGAAGGCATATAAATGGTTTTATATCACCACCAGAAGAAATTATAAATAGATTGTCATAACTCAAGTTTTTATTTTTATTTTTTTTATTTCATTAGGGTGAGCTACCAATTCTTTTTAAGATAGTTATCTGATAATTAGATGGAATAGATGCCTATCAGTTAATGGCAAAACCCGCAAAGCAGTGTATCACGAAAGCATCCATGTCTGTATTTCATGGTTATGACATGGTTTTTAAAATCAGATCGGACTGACCGATTTCATCGGAGATCAGCCTGATGATCGATCCGTTAACACTAAAATACCAGACCTTTTTAGAACCAATGAACCAATGCCTTAATTGGATCAGTCACGATCCAATTTTAAAAACATTGGTTGTGACATAATTTATAATTTATTTGGATTTGATGGGTGAAAATGGCAGTTTATTTCCAATTGAGAATGCAAATGCATGCCTAATCAGACGACAACAGTACGAGCAAATCTTTGCTTATCAATCTAGAAATTGTTAGGGTCAACGGGCTGTCGGGGAAAAAAGAATTTCGTTTGTGTAACAACGGGCTCTTGTCAAAATCCTTCAGTGCTGTGTCCATATTGCGTCTTTTTCTAAATTTTATTTGGCCAAAAAATAAAAATGGAGCAATGCCTAGCTTTTAATAGAAGTTCTTACCTGAACCAAAAGGGCGAAAATCCATTATTTCTTTAAAGAAACCAAGGAATCTGCCAAATGATTTTTTTTTTCTTTTCTAAATTGATGTTTATTTGATGTAAGTTTTGCCCAAAGCACCAAAATCAGAAGTTATCATTGTGGAATTTTCTTTGTGAGGATAATTATGATTGTGAGTTTCAGCTCAAAAGAAACTTTTTTTCTATCTCTACTATTGTCATAACCCAACATGGTTAGTTCTTGCACATAACTTTGTACCTAATTTTATTTTATTTTGAAAAGGAAGATATAACGTTATTTTCTGCTCTTCATTTGCTATTATTTGCTTGCAGGGGTAGTAATTCATATTATGAAACCGAACAAAGATAATACGAAAAGGCGATCTAAATTGAAATGTCAAATATCCAAGAAACCATATGTTGCAACCAGTATGAAAACAAAAAACATGCTATAGAAAAATCAGAGACCAATGATCACTACAATGACCAACAGAACAGCATGCTACTTTACATTCAACAGTCTAGCAGGAGAGGAGATTTCCTCATAACTGCGTGCCTATTGGCAACAGCTACATAAAAACGCCCGTTGACGAGGAAGCAATTATTCTCTGACGTTTTTGATTTTTCATGCTATGATAAACTAGGAAGCACCGACACGGCAAAAACAGGGGAGAATCGGGTCCGACACGCTCCGACACGGCGACACGCGCCGACACTCTCCGATACGGTGTCCGACACGCGGTCAACGACGCCGACACGTTGACCACTTCCGACACGAGAATTTGACCGTGTCCGACACGGTCAAATGGCATTGCTGGAAAAAAATAATTTTTTTACCT
>PYAF01002668.1:1964389-1996699 GCA_007407185.1 Glycine tomentella | reverse complement strand
GGGGGGGGGGGGGGGGGGGGGGGGGGTACATAAGGAGAAGCATGGCGCATGATCACATATTCCAGTTATGGTTGGTGAGGGCCTAATAGTAACCTAATCTAATATCCTAGAGAACTAGATCAATGGCCCAAAGGGAAAGACCAATGGTATTAACAAAAGGAAAATAAAAAACCCTTAGTGTTGTGGTGGAAGCAAAGTCTGGTAAGAGAATTTTTATCAGTTTCAAACCTAGGTATAATTGTTTCATTCATAAGGCCCTAATAAATACAAGCATCTAGCACGCAAAGTGGGAAGCTCGAGGAGCTCGTATCTTTTCACCATTTCTATGAGGATAATTAGACGGGGAATGGATCTAAGACCATTAAAAGGACTGCTATACATTCTCAGGGATATGAAGGTCCTTCAAAACGACATGGGAAAATTGTGTCACACAAAGAAAGCAACAATGTGCCTCAAAAGGGGATGGGCTAACTTGTTCTTCACATAACACTCTTCCTTCCCCACAAGCTTCCTGCCAATTTATCCCTCTATTTTTCAACAACTGCAAAGGCATCTTGATCCTGAAAGATGACTAAGCTGAATCTTTCAGACTTTGGGAGATATGTAAGCGTAATGGGGTGAAGACCAATGGACTTAAGTTGAAAATTGTAAATAGATTTAATGAGTTGGAAACTAGAGACAAGGAAGATATGGAGAATCTTAGCTCGGAGAGGCAGTAGGGAGAACAAATAGTGCAATTATAATTATGCTCTCATATAATGTTTGTGGCTTAGGATGTAGGCTTAAGTGGAGGAAGGTGGGGAGTTTGTTGAGATGTGAGGAGGTGGATATGATGTTCATACAAGAGACAAAACTTCAGTCAATAGGGAAAACAATTTGTAGTGCTCTTTGGGGAGATAATGAGTTCGAGTGGAAATAGTTTCCAGCCAATAACATGGTAGGTGGCTTACTCTGTGTTTGGAAGAAAGAGGGTTTTGAGTTGCTGGATTACTTCTCTGGATCAAGGTACCATGGACTTGTAGGGAGATGGAAAGCGGTTGATCAAAATATGGTAGTAGTGAACATGTATGCTCTGTGTGGCACTTGAGACAAAAGCTTTGTGGAATGTTTTGCTACAAGTGAGGAGACGAAGGAATGAGAAAACGTGGTGTCTAGCGGGTGATTTTAACGCAATGTGGAAAAAGGAAGAACATGTAGATGCTAGAAGCCACTCATATTCACAAAATTGGGAGATGGAGGATTTCAATGACTTTTGCACTTTCATGGAAATCTTTGACATACCAATGATTGGAAGGGGTTTCACATGGTATAGGAATAGTGATTCGACAAAGAGTAGATTGGATATATTTTTCCTCTCGAAGGAGTGGTTGAAGTTTTGGCCTAACTTCCCACAATTGATCCTTGATCGTACTTTCTCGATCCATTGTCCTCTCATCTTGAAACACAAGAATGAGGCTTCATAAGGACGAATTCCATGATTTTGTCAAGTCAATCTATGAGAACTTCCTGGTACAAGGATGGGGGCCATACAAAGTAAAATGAGAAGTTAAAAGCATTAAAGAAAGAAATTAAGGCTTGGAACAAAGGTAGATTTGATAACTTGGAGGAAAAAGCACTCAAGCCAGAGAACGACGTAGCCTTTTTGGATCTAGAGGACAAACAAGGGGATCTATAAATGATGCGATTAGACAAATAATTTACTTGTGGAAGAGCTTTAGGAGGTGTCTAGGAAGTTTGAATCCCTTCTCCATCAAAGATCACAATGCAAATGGTCATAGGAAGGTGATAATAATTCAAAATTCTTCCACTCAATGGTCAATTGGTGAAGATCCAATGGTGTAAAAGGGGTTTGGAAGGATGGGTCTTAGTTAAATGTTCTGAAAGATGTAAAAGAGGAGATCAATAACTTTTTTCAACAAAATTTTAAAGAAAAAGGTGATGTGGATATCAAGTTGGATGATGTATTCTTCAAATCTTTTGATAAGGAGGATAATGCTCTCCTAACCCGTTCATTCTTTGATGATGAAATCAAATGTGCGGTTTAGGATTGTGAAGGTAACAGGAATCTCGACCCTAATGGTTGTGACTTTAGCTTCATCAAAGTTTTTTTGGGGTGTATTAAAAGAAGATATTAATTGTGCTTTTCGAGAGTTCCATGCCAATGAGAAAATTTCAAGAGGGCTAAATGCATCTTTCATAGCATTGATTCCCAGAGTTGACAACCCCCAAAATGTTGGACAATATAGACCTATCTCTCTTGTAGGTTGTCTTTACAAAATCATTTGCAAGGTTTTGGCAAATAAGTTGAAAGGTGTCATTCATAAGCTCATCCATGAAGAGAAATAGTCTTTTGTTGGAGGATGAAATTTACTTGATGGAGTAGTAATAGCAAATGAAATTGTGGATAAGGACAAAAAAATGAAGTTCCAAACTATATTTTTCAAAGCTTATGACACGGTTAGGTGGAGTTTTTTGGACTATGTTATGAAGAGAATGAAATTTAGTGGAGGAAATTCATTAAATGAAACTATCGCAACATTTTGTTGTTGCATTTTGATATCCTTTAATTAGTATCCAAAGAGCGTAGATTATATTGAAATATTAAAACTGAGTCTTAAAAAATATTTGCTCATTCAATTACAGTATTTTAAGTGTACGAATAAAAATTGCAATTTGAACCAAAATCTTAGCAACTAACAAATCAAGATCATCACAATCAAATATTGATTAGATAAAACCCACTTACCTGTCTCGAGTGATTATATGGACAATATAGTTTTCTCCTTGGGAATGAGCAAAATGTATAAATATCACCAAGCACCTCATCTTCTATAATTTTTAATTTTGGTAACCCAAACCTTCTTCGACTTCGACTTCAACTTTTAAGATATGATTTTACCGTTACACTTCTGCTATTTTATTTTCTTTTAAAATTTGTTTTATTATTTCAAAATAATATGTCAATTTTATGTGCATTTTGTATTGTAATTCTTCGTATCATACAACACTGTTCTTCACGAAAATTCAATCCAAAAATGCAATCAGGGTGTTTATCCAAACAATCCATTCTAAACCTCTTCTATTCCCTAACATTGAATTAGAGGCAAAGTGGGAAAACAAAAGGTGAAAGTAAATATGAAAGAAAGGCATAGAAAGGGTGGAGAAGGAATCATATGGAAAATCATAAGTGCAATATCTGACACGGTTTCCAATCTTCTTTTTTTTTTTTAATCCTTAACTACTTGCCCATTCTCTCCTCTCTTTGCTCTCTCACTCTTGTAATTTTTTCTAATAACTAAACCTAATCCTTATATTTTTTCCTCATCATAAAATATGGTTGGATAGTGGCTTATGGGATTAGTCCCACGCTGGGTGCCAATGGTATACTAAGATCAGAAATCTCATACTCCAGAGTATAAAAGCGTATTCTTTCCTTATTCTTGGGTAAGGCGTAATAGAGACCAATGATACACATATATTCTAGAGTAAAAAATATCTAATCTTAGAAGAAAACCTATTCCGAAACAATTACCATCTCATTCCTATTAATTTCCAACACTAATGTAGGTAGCAACAACAGTGGCACAATGTAATATACTTATAATATAAACAAACTTTTTTTTGTGACCAACAAATATTTAAGATAACCCAAATGATATAGTATAATATAATATTTATAATTTGATTAGAAACAACCTTAAAATAAGATTAGGTAAGATAAGATAATAATGATACTTGAAGTTTATTTTAATGAAATAACATGATACTAGGGTCTTAATAAGAGTCTCCTTGGGATTTAATTATAATATTTGAAATTTGAAGTGCTATTCAAAATTCATTATCTTAAAAAATGATTTATATTTTTTTAAATTAATCAATTTTATTTTGAAAAAAAGCAAGTTCAAGATACTTGAAATCGTGTATTTGATCTGTGATCATAGAAAGGAAAAATAGTTTTTTAAAATTAATTCTTTTAATAATAAATCTTTGACATTTTGTTACAATTTTTCATGATTTTTTTAAATAATCACTTTTAAAATATTTCTATATGTTTATTTTAACTTTTCAAAAATAATTATAAGATAATTGAAATTAAAATAATGAATTAGTTTTTTGGACGCAAATTCATGAATTATTTTTTATAAATAAAAAATTCATGAACTATTTTCAATAATATGTCATAAAAATAAATTTTTTATAATCAAATATAAATTAATTTCTACTTTTTATTTTCTAAAAATAATTACTCAATTATTTAACATCAGGATATATATTTTTTAATGTATAACATACGGATCCAATTTTCTGTTTCGTTTTATTATTCTTAATTGAAAAATTCCAATTTATTTTATTTTTTAAAATATAAAACTATTAAACATAAATTTTTATTAGTTTTCTGTATTTTTAAAAATAAAATAAAAATAATGTAATTGCTTTTATTTATTTATATATAGAAAAAAGGTAATTTTCAAAGTCATTTTAACTTGACTTGGCTCTTTCTCACCGACTGTCACAGGCTGGCTGACACAGCCGTGTCGGAACGATAAACATGGACAAACAAAGCTAAGCTTCTGTTTTCTGTATCTTTCTTCTTTGTCTCGCTAACAGTAACACTGTAAAGAGTAAGCGAAACCCTACACGCGTGTTCCTTCCGGTGAAACTATCTTATCCTCTCCGGGATCTGAATCTGAGAAATGTAATGCACTACTACTTCTTCTCCAGAAGGATCCAGAAGAAGAAGAGCCACACTCACCACCAATGAGCAAAATCCGTCGCTGCCAGAGGATTCTCATCCTCTCTCTCTTCTTTCTCTCCGTCATCGCTCCTCTTGTCTTCGTCTCTCACCGCCTCAACCTTCTCACTCTTCTCGGTAATCTCTCTCTCTCTATCTCATCGCGTGCTTGCAAATTGCAATGTCGCTTTGCATTTGTTATCTCTTACGAATGCTTCGATTGATTCTGCGCGTTTCTGTGACCGGCGTTGCAGGGAGAAGAGAGTTTCTCGAAGATTTATATCGCGCTGTAAGATTCCTCCTTATTCTCAAGCTTGAACTGATTATTTCTTTGTTTGTTTACTGAAACGTGTTTCTCGTTCACCTTGTTTTTGGTTGCTAGGAAAGAGTTTGAGCTAGAGAAAATGTAGTTAAGCTTGTTTTTTGGTAGGTTTTAATTTTAATTTTAATTTTAATTTCAAGTGTCGGTGAGTGGACTGGTCAATGGAATTTCTGGCGCTGTCTCGGAACTTAGTAGTGGATAATCCGTATATTTCGGATTTCTTTATTTTAAGTGGAGGAAAATATATTCTGCTTCCTCAGCAGCCAGTTGAACAGAGCTTCATAAGCTCTGATTTGGAACTTTAATTTATTTAAGGATAAAACTTAGATGCAGTTCGAGGAAGTGCTTTTGGTGTTGCTCTCCAAACAGAATTGGAGTTTCACATCAGTAATTTACGTGATAAAGATTTCCATCAAATGTTGACTTGTATTACTAAGATAAAACTCCAATTCTTATTGGAGAATGACATCAATAGCACTTTGGAACTATATATAACTTTTGTCCTCTTTTTTGTTGTTTTTACAGACATACAGGGGAGATACTTTGAAGTTAAATGCTGTAGAACAGGTAGTAGGAGATTTGATAATGAATTTTCTTGTCTGCGTTAAATTCTTGTTTTCTTTCTTAAGTGAATTGGCAGATACATTTTTTTAGAATATAATTTGTGATTTTCGGCCTGTTTTTTGAGATTCAGGAAGGTGCTGAAGGATTAGAAGAGCCAAATCAAGTTGTTTATACGGAAAAAGATTTTGCTTCGACAATTAGTTACTATTCAGAAAAGAATAATGATTTTAAGGAATCTAGAATTGCAGGTTACAGAACTACCGCTTTGGAAAGAAATGGTTGGTATATGTAGGTTTATATTTTACTATTTACTTTTTGGCTTACGTAATTGCACTTAAGCAATCAACTATGTGGGACTGGCTGAAGTGTGCACTATTGTCAAGTTTCAGGATTCAATCCCGATAGAAGACAACACCAGGGAGCTCAGCAGAATGAATTATCCTTCATGGCTCAAGGTAGGGGCATACATGATTCACAGAGAATGTCAGAGAAGAATATTGAAGTTACAGATAAGAAAGTTCTGGAGATTAAGGATCAAATTATTTTAGCAAAAGCATACTTGAAAATTGCACCACCAAGCAGCAATTTACGTTTGAGGGATTTAGAGCAGCTAACAAGAGAGATGGAATTAGCAGTTGGAGAAGCTACCCAGGATTCAGATTTGTCAATGAGGTAAAATTTCCTATGTAAGTCTATGTTTGCATTTAGTTCCGAAAAGAGTGTATTTAATCCTTTAACTACTACAATCTAGAAATTTCAAATGAAAATTACTAACATGTTGGTCCTTGTAAAATGTATGTTTGACACTTACCTCATTTCGCCCCACAATGTTGATTGCTAATTTTCTCAATGACCAAATCCTCAAATATGTCACGGGTGATCCATGTTTGGTATTTCAACGAGTTTTACATTGACTACCAAGGGTCTAACACACCTCTCCTTGTTTACCCAAGCTTGGGACCGGCTATGATACCAGAGGCGGAATTTAATTTTTTCAGTGTCGAATACTTTAATCCTTGCATTCTTTATTTCTTTTAATTTGCTTCATGCTGGTCCTTCCTATCCGCATCACTGACTGAGCATATAGGTTGTAAAGAAGGATTAGTTGAAGCTATTTAAATGTAGAAGGATGATTTAATTGAGAGACTTAGAATTGGAAAGATGACATTAAGAAAACTTTTATTTTTCAAAGACCAGCACACAAGTTTTTTGCTCAAAAATTCAAATTATAATACGTTAGAAACTAGTGAGTAGTGAGTATTGATAGCTTATCTTCCATTACAAAAATATATAAAGAAATTCATGTAGAAATAAATTGATATGAAATAAATTGTTAACAAAAGTTGACAATATTTTTCAATCTGAAGACACGCAAAGTTCACAGTGCTTTGCAGAAAATGAGACACATGGAGGCTTCACTATCTAAAGTCTATTGTGCTTTCCCAGACTGCTCTGCTATGGGTGCTAAGCTCCATATGATGCAGCGTCAGGCTGAAGAGCAAGTCCGTTCTCAGAGACATCAAGCAACATATCTTGTTCATCTTGCTGCGAGGACCGCCCCAAAAGGCCTTCACTGTCTTTCTATGCGGCTGACTGCAGAATACTTTTCCTTGAGGCCTGAGGAGAGAAAACTTCCAAATGAAAATAAAATTCATCATCCAGACCTTTATCATTATGCTGTCTTCTCTGACAATGTTCTGGCATGTGCAGTCGTTGTTAATTCTACTATCTCTACTGCCAAGGTAAATAATACCTTTTTTATTATGTGGATTAACTTCCTTCTATTTTGTTTTTTCTTTTAACACTGTCACTCTTTAATTTTACTTTTGAGCTGATATTTTTGTTGTCACTCTTTTTCCATTATTCCTCAAACCTATAATTCTTAACAGTTTTCATTATTGACTACAAATCTCCAATGCAAACGATTAAGGGCCAGTTTTTTAAACTTATTCTTTGAAATAAGTGCTTATTGTAGTAAAGTAAGCAGCTTTCTGTTATTTAGTGTGTCTAAACTGCTTCTGCTTAAAAAAAGTAGTTTTTTTGCTTATTTTAAGAAGCAAATCTTATCTGCTTTAAAAAAAAAACGCTTATTTTAAAGTTGTTTTTTTAAAGTTTAAACAAACTCATCCCAAGTCTGAATATATAAGTGGCAAGAAAGCTTGACAATGATTTCCAAATTGCAGGAACAGGAGAAACTTGTTTTCCATGTATTGACCAAATCACTCAACTTACCATCAATCTCAATGTGGTTCTTAATAAACCGTCCTGGCAAAGCTACAGTCCATATACTTAGCATAGACAACTTTGAATGGTCGTCCAAGTACAATACCTACCAGGAAAATAATTCTAGCGATCCAAGATACATTTCTGAACTGAACTACCTGCGTTTCTACCTTCCAGACATTTTTCCTGCTTTAAATAAGATTGTGCTTTTTGATCATGATGTGGTAGTGCAACGAGATCTCAGTGAACTGTGGAATATCAATATGAAGGGAAACGTAATTGGAGCCGTTGGAACTTGTAAGGAAGGAAAAATCCCATTTCATAGGATTGATATGTTCATAAACTTGTCAGATCCATTAATTGGAAAGAGGTTTGATGTCAATGCTTGCACATGGGCATTTGGGATGAACTTGTTTGATTTGCAACAGTGGAGGAGACATAATTTAACTGTTGTCTATCAGAATTATTTGCAAATGGTATGGTTAAAAAATGTCTTTATTTGAGTAATTTTGTGGTGTTTCTATATTTTATAGCCCAATCAAATTTCTCCCAAGTAAATGTCCTTAACTCTTCACTTATGAGGTAATGGAGATTTAAAGAATAATTGTTGCCATCCAAGCTCTTGAACTTGAATTATATCAACCGTAGGCATTGCAATTTTCTTTTTTGAATTCTAACATCCTTAATGAAGTAGTTTATGACTTCTGACTATGAATGATCTGAAACGGAGACTATTATCAGGTCAAAGATTTTATATCACCATGGCATTTAGATTTGTATTTTAAATTGCCATTTTCTTCATGTATCTAATTTGGTGGTTGAATCATATTAGGGCATATATATCTTATCATTCAAATTACTGTTTGAGATGGAGCAAAACTGTTAATTTGTTAAAGCAACTTCTCTTTTCTTTCCCTAATAACTTTTTTTTAAATAAAATTATAATGGAATATTTGTCTAATGTATTTGTCTGGGTTAACGCTTGCAGGGTTTGTGGAACATTGGAAGTCTACCTTTAGGCTGGCTGACTTTCTATAACAAGACAGAGTTGTTGGATAGACAGTGGCATGTTCTTGGCCTTGGTTATAGTTCGGATGTTGATCGAAATGAGATTGAGCAGGCTGCCGTTATACACTATGATGGGCTTAGGAAGCCGTGGCTAGATATTGCAATGGGCAGATATAAAAGTTATTGGATCAAATTTTTGAATTTTGACAACATTTTTTTGCAACAGTGCAATCTCCAGGCGTAGTTCAAAATTCAAAGTTCCCTCTACCTGACATGACCGAGATTCTTCAATTGTTTAAAGTTCTCCATATCTCTGACCACTCCAAAATTTCCATGCACTTCTTTCTAGAAAAATATATAGTGACAATCAAGATGAAGAGTGAGTTACGTGCATTTTAGCTGCTTGCAGATGCAATTGGCTGTTGTGTATATAATCTTTGGTGTCCATTAATTTATGCCAACATTCTTTGCCCTTTAGTGTGTATTTGGTTGGGCGTCACAAGGCCTGGATGTGATTCATGTTGAAGCAACTCATACTTTCTTGTGTTATTTGAGAGATTTTAATGTGAATTTGGAGGCAAATGTGGATCTTGGACTCCTATCCTAACACGGTTAGTTCCATGCGTCGACTGGGAGCTGGCCTATTTGAAGAACAAATTTGCAAATTAGAGATTACGTCTGTGTTTTGAATTGTTTCGTGAGGCTGATTTGATCTCTAGTCTTTACAAAGTGGAAAGGAATGGCCACTTCTCTGCATAGTGTTTCCCATAGCTAAGATCTTGCTGTTTTTCTCTCTCTTTTCTCTGGTGGTTATGGAATATCGAAAGTTAAATTGGACAGGAGGGTATTATTAGGAAGGCTCAGAAGTCACAATGGATGAAGAGGCAGGCCTATTATTAGTATTTACATTGAGTTATTTGTTTAAAATGCTGATTTTTATTTTACTTTCATGTGGCTTTGTTATGACCCCTCTAGTTTTTGGAAGGTACTCTAGGGAAATTTCCATGTATTTTGAGCGGAATGTTAATTATAATTAATATATATTTATATTATTAGCTGAAATTTATTAATATTTATAAAATAATGTGTGAGAATTATTAAATGAGTTTAATGGATATTACACCTTCAATCAATGTGTGGATGAAAAAAATTTGATTAAAAGGAGAAATTGTTAAAAGTGGTTATTAGATTATTCAATAGAGATTAATTATTGACAAACGTGATTGATATTTGATTAAATTGTAATTTTGATGATTTTATAATTATAAGTTTATAATTTTAGTTTTTCTATTTTTAAAAATTATGATATTTAGTTTTTTTATTTTTTAGATTAAGTAAGTTTGATTCTCTTATTTTGAAAAATAAAAAAAATTTCAAAATAAAAAAGTTAAATGTCTTGATTTAGAAATAAAAGAATCAAAATTATGGATTTGAAATTTTAAGAAAATAAAATTGCAATTTAATCTTAATATTTAACATTTACGGTAATTTTAAGAAATAAATTTAATATATATATTTTTCTATGTTGAAGATTTTAACATAGTCAAGCAATTAAAAATCAATGATCGAAGGATAATTTTTTTCTCTTATTAAATAGGAAGTGTAATTCACAACCAATTGACATTACTGTTTGTTTGATTTTTTTTTTTACTGCAATTTTTGAGCTTCTTATTTCTAATTATTGTTGTCTATATTTATACCCTTTTGCTCTAATTATTTTTCCGTGAAAAAAGATGGTTCCAAGTTCCGAACATCACCTTAGATTATGTGAGGGGAATATTGGTCATGTAACCGATTATTTGACACGTGGATGAAAACTATTGGATAGATGTAGATAAGGATATCTAACATGGGGCCACGAATCTATCCATGTTTTGTGGTGCATAGGATTGTCTGTGCATCGATGATATTAATTTTAACGTTAAGCTTAGGAAGAAAACTGTCGTGAGGACAAAAGTAGTCACATCATACTCTGTATCTACCCTGTATCATTTCAGTCATATATCATACTCTGTATCATTTCATTTCGATAATCATCATAGCTACTGAAGAAAATGGCAACCATCGCCGCTGCTATCACAACCCCATCGATCACCCGCGCAACTCTTGTGCAAAAGCGGGTCTCATCTCCCGTTCTTGGTTAGTATTTTCTCTTCCTAATTTGCCATTGTTAATATAGGGTAATCATCTTTTTCTGGAACACAAGTTGAGTATAAGCTCTTTCAATGTCTGATATCTTCAACATGGCATGCAATAAGACAATAATTAAACAAATGAAAGGGATAAAGGAATGAGTTAACTTGAGAGAGCTTTGATTTATCTGAATGAGAATTTTAAGATACGTGTTTTAATTGATTGTTTGATTGCGGATGATGTTGGTTAATGAATCAATCATTTTCATAGAGTTTGACGGTTGTAAGTCCACTTACACTATCAAAAGGTAGTTATTATAATACGAGGGTGATATAACTGTAAATTTGTGTTTTGATTATTTGTTAGTCATAGATTTAAATTTAAAAATAATTTCTTTATATACATAAAAATAAGACTGAATACATCTAAACAATGCGCAAGGTTTAACAAACCAATTAGACCTTTTTGTTTATATAGTGGTTTGTAATGGAATGAGAAAGCAAATTTATATTTTTAGTGCATGATTTATTTTTCTTCCTTGAGTAAAAAGAAATGAAAAAAAAAACTGAGAACAAATATTTAAATTAAAGTACTTTACTAAATTATGGGTCCATATCAAAATTTGAAACTTTCTACCCTTTTCGCTACCTTAGGAATTTTTTTATTTTTTATTTTATACTTATATAGGTTTGCCAGCAATGGGTAAGGTGGGAAGAGTGAGTTGCTCCATGGAGGAAAAACCTTCTTCTGTGAAGGAAAGCAGGTCTAGCAAGTTGGGGATGGGGGCATCTCTGATGGCAGCGGCCAGCACCGCCGCCATGTCAGGCCCAGCCATGGCCTTGGTGGATGAGAGACTGAGCACTGAAGGAACCGGGCTTCCCTTTGGCCTCAGCAACAACCTTCTTGGTTGGATCCTATTCGGCGTCTTCGGTCTTATCTGGGCTCTCTATTTTGTCTACACTTCAACTCTTGAAGAGGATGAAGAGTCAGGACTGTCCCTTTAAATATCCTGGGTTGTAGGGTGGGTGATGATGATGATGGATTTTAGAAATTGCATAGAGTCCACTCATCTTCTGTGTTGTTAAAACAAACTTGTGTGGTTAATTTCCTCTTTCTTCTTTCTTTCAAAACTCCCAATCTTCTTTGCTTTTCACTTGTTTCGGTTGTTTGTTTAATTCGTAAGACTAAGTCACTAACTCGCATATATGAATAAGATCATAACTCATAAGACCACCAGAAGCAATGCTCTTAACAATTATTTCCCTCAAAACCCAATTAACCAAGAAGCGAGTTCAAGCACAAAGCAAGTATTTTGTATTTGTCCTCCCAATCCAAATCACTAGACCTATTGCATGTATTTTTGTGGATTAGCTGCATTTGCTAAGGTTTATGATCTTAGGCAATTGCGGCTAAGGCTCATCATTATGCCATCGTTTTTATGTATGAATTTGGCTTTAAAAGTGTAGATGTGAATTTAAGGTTTAAGTTACGACTCATGAGCATTCGTGCCTAAGATGGGTAGATTCAATACTTTTCTTATTTCCTAGAGGCACGAAGGCTACTAAACAAGTATACAATGAAGAAATTTGGCACCAACGAAATCATGTCAAAGTAAGAAGTCGAACCTAAGATGAAAGATCATCAAACATGTATGTGCCTCTCATTAGCTAATGCGCATAATTTGCTAGCCAATCAACTGGCTTATTTCCTTCTTGAAATGAGTAAATAAGAGTAGTGTTCCAAATCCTCTCCAAAAGTTTATCAATCTCCCTCAGCAAGCCTCTATATAGGTGGGAAAGGGCCCTTGATCTTGGATTAACTTCACTACTATTAAGGAGACACTTCTGACCCCAAAACAAATTGAAAGCCATTCTCCAAAGTAATTTGAAGTGTTTTACAGATGCCCTGAAGCTCAGCCATGAGTTCAATGCAACAACCAATATTGCGGGAGAAATTGGTAGTAGTAGAAAAATGAAATACGTTAATGTTGTTATTGTTGAAAGTTGAAGCCTTTTGTATTAGAAATGGAATAAAGTGGAATGTGGAGCTTATTATTATTTTTTAATGTTTTTAAAAGTTCACGAAGTTGTTCAGAATCTTATAAATTTACCATGATTTTTAAATCTTTTACATTCTTAGTACTTTATCTCTTATTATTTATATGACTCATCTACTTAATTCATTAATATTAATAAAAATAATTAATTAAGTTAATAACAATAAATTTATCCGAAATTATAACTTTTTTTTAAAACTATATTTGATATTAATACTCTTCTTTCTCTTCTTTTAATTAGGAAGTTTAATATAAAAATAATTAATATTAGAGAAAATATAGATGGAATCTTACTAAATATTATTTGAAACTTGAATCTTATAAATATGACTATATAAATTTATTAAAATCAAAATTACAAGTCTCAAAAAAATTTGAGAAATCATAACATTCATATATAATATTTTAAAATTCACAAGATTTTTTTATTCTAAAATAATATTTTAAAATCACCCATCAAATACACCCCTTAAATGGCTGAATCTTTAAATAATTATATAATTTTGAAGAACTAATTTAGTAAGTGTTTAATTTCACATTAAATACCTGATTCTAAATTTAAAATAAATTTTAAATAAATTTTTATATATTGGATTTCATGTTCAAAGTTGATGTTTATTTTGAGTATTGCTATATGATTTTTTATTTATTTTTTAATGAATTGGTATATGATTCTTAAAACCACATATTTAGGGTTTTCTATTTAAATAGTGAAAAGAATAAAGCGATATTCGGAGAAAAAATTGCATTTAGCAAGCAAAGCGGGGGAGAGAGAGAGCCAGTAAACAAAAACAATGGCGACATCGCTCTCTGTTTCGACGTCTCTCTCTCTCAACACTCTCTTCTTCGCCAAAGCGCTTCCACTATCTCGCCCCTCCTTTCTCTCTCTCCCAATCCCCAAATCCCTACTCTCTCTCTCCACGCGCAGCCGCACCTTTGCCGTCCGCGCCGAATCCCAAAACGGCGCCGACGCCGTTCCTGCCCACTACGACTTCGACCTCTTCACCATCGGCGCCGGCAGCGGCGGCGTCCGAGCCGCTCGCTTCGCCGCCAACTACGGCGCTTCCGTAGCCATCTGCGAGCTTCCTTTCTCCACTATCTCCTCCGAAACCACCGGAGGTGTCGGCGGAACGTGAGTTTCCGATTTCTTCTGTTTTTCCAATTTCGCTTCTATTGAACTAGGGTTAGTCACTGTGGAGGCCAGTGAAACAGTTTTTCGTGTTTCCGTAGACTAGTTCGTAGGGTTCGGGCTAACCAAGCTTTTTCAACAAGCTACACTGCTAGATATAAGATATATAATTTGCTTTTTAATGCAACGTAATAAAAATAAGTACTTATATAAGAGAATAAAAATAAGAAAAGGGAAATGAATTAAGCTTCTTTCAAATTAGCTTAGGCAGTAAGCTAATTTGTAAAAGCTCATTTAGCTTCTCTAGAAGCTGATTATGGATAAGCTAATTTGAACTAATTGGAGAAGTTTAATTCATTTTTCTTATTTTCTTATCCTATGAGTGTTTATTTGAGAAATTTATCCAAACAGGGCATTAGTGTATTTCTGCTAGCATAAGAATGTGTGAGCCTTGAATTCAACCGATAATGGTTTTTATCTGAATAAATGTTTATAACTTAGCTTTTCCGGTTGTTAATATTTTTCCTGTATTAGGGCCTTCTCACTGTGTTCATTGATCCTGCTGTTCAGTTTTTGTTCCTTCCTTTCTAAAAGCATCCAAATGCTTTTCTTTATCTTGTCATTTTGTCTTTTCCTTGCAGCTGTGTAATACGAGGATGTGTGCCGAAGAAGTTGCTGGTTTATGCATCTAAATTTTCTCATGAATTTGAAGAAAGTAATGGTTTCGGATGGAGATATGACAGCGAGCCCAAGCATGATTGGAGTAGTTTGATAGCTAATAAAAATGCTGAGTTGCAGCGTCTTACTGGCATCTACAAGAATGTTTTGAACAATGCTGGGGTCAAGCTGATTGAAGGCCATGGGAAGGTAGGATGATGCTCTGGATCCATTTCCAAGTAGTTAATGTCTTTCTAGATATTAATTAAAAGATACAGTTTTTGCTTTTATTTTACGGTGTTAATGCTTTTGGAACCTGCAGATTATAGATCATCACACGGTTGATGTTAATGGGAAGCTATATTCAGCCAAACACATTTTAGTTGCCGTTGGAGGTCGCCCCTTCATTCCTGATATCCCTGGGAAGGAATATGCAATAGATTCAGATGCTGCCCTTGATTTACCAACAAAACCTGTGAAAATAGCCATTGTTGGTGGTGGTTACATTGCCTTGGAGTTTGCTGGTATCTTTAATGGTTTGAAAAGTGAGGTTCATGTATTTATACGGCAAAAGAAGGTTTTGCGGGGATTTGATGAAGAGGTATGCAACAATGGATGATACAAATATTGATTTGTTACAGCTTAATAAACTTTCTTCACATTCAAATTGTGAACTATGTCTGCAGATTAGAGATTTTGTTGCAGAACAAATGTCTGTAAGAGGTATTGAATTCCATACCGAGGAGTCTCCCCAAGCTATCACGAAGTCAGCAGATGGCTCATTCTCTTTAAAGACCAACAAAGGTACAGTGGACGGTTTCTCACATATTATGTTTGCTACAGGACGCAGACCTAATACTCAGGTATTATTTTCAATTATATTGTTTAACTTTTCTGTAGTTACCTGTTTGAAATCTAAATCTGTGTTGATAATGAAATTTTTTAGCTTAGAAAATGATTTAGAGGCGAGGCATTCAATTGCCCTTACAAATATTGACTTTCCATTGAAGAATCATGTTAATATTTTACATTATTAAATAGATTAATAGGAATAGTTTTTTTATGTATTGTCTTATTTATTCTATTAAGTGCTAATATCTTCCCTAAGTTCACTTTCACTTAAAATGTCTCTCCTCAAACATTATAATTTCAGTTGCATGCTTAATTTTCTTTGAATAATTCTGTGTTGATGCCACATGCTAATTTCTGTATTTATAAAAGGTTGGGAACTTTTGAACTCCGGTGGATTTTGCACATGCTTCTTATTTGGTGCAGTTTCCTAAGGCTTTGTTTGGGAGTTAGGAGGGGAAGGAAAGGAAAGAGATTCAAGGGGAAGGGAGGGAAAGGAAAGGGAGGAAAATGAGGGAAGTTCCTTGTTCCTTGTTCCTTGTTTGGGAGTTAAAAATATATTAAGAGAGGGAAATAGAGAGTTAATAAGATATTTTTACAATTTTGTCCTTATTTCAAAAATTAATACACTCTATATCTTACACTGACTAGGGTAGGATAATAATTTTATTAACATTGATTGGGTAAAATAGTAATTTTAGTTACTTTTCCTTCTAAAAACCTCCAAATAGGGTGAATAACAATTTTTAGGCTTTGGAGGATTTCAGAGGAGTTTTGAAAATTCTCAAATCCTTTCCCTCAAAAATTAAAACTCTCAAATAAGGAGATGTCTCTACCTAAACCTTTCCCTTCCCTCCCTTCCCCTCCAAAATCTCTCTCCCAAACAAAGCCTAAAGTGTTGCATGTTCATAAAATATTTAGTTAAATTTCTCCTTTGCATCCGTCTTCTTATTTTTATACGTGGATTAGAAAGAGATAAAAACATAGTGAATATATTTATGAACTGCAATTTCACTGCAGAACTTAGGCCTGGAGTCTGTTGGTGTGAAACTAGCTAAAGATGGAGCTATAGAGGTAGTTTAAGCTTATCACTGGTTCTATTTAATATATATTCGTATGATCTTGGTCTCACTTATACTTCCTAAAACTCTTCTTCAACCCAGGTTGATGAATACTCTCAAACATCAGTTCCTTCAATTTGGGCAGTTGGAGATGTTACAAACAGGATAAATCTCACCCCAGTTGCTTTGATGGAGGGAGGAGCATTAGTAAAAACGCTGTTTCAGGATAACCCAACAAAACCTGATTATAGGTATTATATACATAATGCATCATGCCGAACTAAAGTTTAGTTTTAACTTTTTATTTGCATTAAGCTGGAGTACAGATGGGTTTCTTAAACAAATGTCATTGACAATCAATTGGTAAAAGAACTGATAGGGGGAAATAGTTATCCTGTGACAATAAGGGTTGCTTATAAGGTTTTGTATAATGATACTGGGACCCACATAGGATTTCACCCAGTATTCAATAATATAGAAACTGTTGAAAAAGTGTCAAACTGTGTTCCTAGTAAATCATCTCTTTAATCATTTGTTAGTGCATATATTTATGTTCTACCTTTCTGTTTCCCTAATGTTAACAATCACTCATATTCCGGAACATGCCCATGAAATTGGATGGTACTCATCGTAGCTAATACTTTGCTGTGTTTTAGTAATTCATAGCCTCCCAACTGAATCTGTTATATTCCTTATTATCTAGAGCTGTTCCTTCTGCTGTATTTTCTCAACCACCAATTGGACAAGTTGGTCTTACTGAGGAACAGGTGAGAGAATTATGCAGTGTCTGGTTCTAACGCTTTCAAATGGTCTTCAAAATATTTTAATGAATTGTACAGATTAATGTTTTGCTAGCATTTTGGTGATTTGCACAGGCTGTACAACAATATGGAGATATTGACATCTTCACTGCAAATTTTAGGCCGCTGAAAGCTACTCTCTCTGGGCTTCCAGACCGGGTTTTTATGAAATTAATAGTCTGTGCAAAAACAAATGAAGTTCTAGGTTTGCATATGTGTGGAGACGATGCTCCTGAAATTGTGCAGGTTTTTAGAGTTGTTGCAGCTGCTCTGTATTGTTTTGATAATGATACATGAGTTTTCAATTCACTTGATATACATTTGCTTGATACCCAGGGGTTTGCAGTTGCTCTTAAAGCTCGCTTGACCAAGGCTGACTTTGATGCCACTGTTGGCATTCACCCAAGTGCAGCTGAGGAATTTGTTACCATGAGGACACCTACTAGGAAGATACGAAAGAGTGAATCCTCTGAGGTAAGTCAATGATTCTCAGCTTGAATCTTTAATTGATATATCGTCTAGAAAATCCTGCATTCGATGATTTAAGTGGTAATGACTAATGAATACATCAACTATCCTTACATTGATCCTGGGAATTGAAGGGCACTAGATTTATTGAAAAAACAACTGTCTATTAAATCAACAGCCTGCCTTTTGTATTTTCCCACCTAGGTCTAGCAATGTGACACATTCATTTGGGCTGAAAGTCTATAATTTTCATCACTGATGATACGTGCACAGTTTCTAATTTCGTACAGCTAGTTTTGTAAATTGTTAATATACTTGCATATGAGTAATGGTTGTTTTTTTTAATATATAACAGGGAAAGTCGGGTTCTGAAGCAAAAACTGCAGCAGGGGTTTAACAATATGACTCTGCTTCAATTGTTATACTTGAAGAGACCAGCCGGTGCCTCAAGGGTAGGATGGAATTCTGTTTCTTAAAAGAATACAAATTTTTCTCAGGCACATACTGCGTTTAATTTTTTAATGGTGACTAAGGACTTAAATATTTTAGTATATCAGTAGATATTAATATCTTGTGCGTGCAGTAGTGCCATTTAATTATATAGATAATACATCTGATACTCTTGTGCGTGCAGTAGTGCCATTTAATTATATAGATAATACATCTGATACTCTGCATCTGCACAATAAAGTATTAAAGAAAATAGAATTCTAGTCCTGTATAGAATACCAAATTTGTATTAAGAGGTTTGTTTATTACTGATCTAGGAATACACTAGTTGCATTTTCCATGGCCAATCATAGCTGTTGAGTGATTCATTTGTTCTCCTTGAGCACAGGGCATTGTGTTCATTTGAACCTGTTACAGTTTTACTCCCCTCCCCCTCTACATTACCCTTTTGTCATTTTTTTTTTTTTGTTTCTTTTTATCGTTTACTTAGAAAGATAACACATTAAGAAATATAATTAATATCATTTTATGGCAACATTTTTTTTTATCTCATCTATAATAAGTATGTAACTTGTAAAATATTTAAGAATTAGTAGATATAAGGGCTTTTTTTTATCAGGAGATATAAGGGCTTAATTGTAAAGAATAGTAAATAATTTTTTAATTGAACTTCTAAATGGATAAAATAAAGGAGTAATTTTCTTCTATAAGTTGATAGGTAAAGAGAACTGGAGGGAGTTGTGTTTGCTTGCTTGTATGAATGAAACTCTTTGCTCAATGAGGCTGGTCAAAAGTTTTTTGAAGCTGGTAGATCTTATATTTACCTCTGTAACTTGTCTGCGTTTCTGCCGTCACATTACATTATTAGTTCTTGTTCTGTTCTAATATTAATAGTGTCATATCACAAATAAAATTACGAAATGATATGTAATTTCAGTAACCTGGCAGGTTGTCACTGAATTTATCGTGGTTGTCAAATTATTGGGAAGAAATTCAGAACGATCTTCAGCTACTGAGTTTTCAGAGCAGGGTACATGGAATATCTCATTGAGGTCGTGTGTCATAGTTCTATAGTCTTGCAATGTAATTATTACAGTTGGGAGCCTGGAAGGTCGAGTGGAATTCGTGCCATTTTTTGCCATTTGTAATTTAACTTATTTTCCCATGCATGTACAAAAATAAGAGGAAATTCCGTGTGGGAATTTGATTTTTACATAATCTCTATCGAATTTGAACTAGTAAGAATTGAGACCAACGGCAATGGTCAGCATGAAAAATATTTTTCTTTTCTAATATATATAACGTTGTTCATCTCTTTATGGGCAATTTCCAGCTGCAAAATTTATCCATCCTTGCTGGTCCACAGAATGATAGGATAGGGCTCAAATAAGCCTAAAATAAATAAAATCAAGTGGTTAAAGTATAGAACAGGCTTAGGGTGTTATTCTTTTAATGTTATTTCGTTTTTATTTTTTTTATTTTAATTCCGTAAGTCGGATAATGAAATGATTAAATTAAGGGGTGTAGGGTTCTACATTGTGTAAGGGCATTAAAAAAAGATTGTGTTAGTATTTTACCTTCTCTAACAATAGTTCGTTAAGATACTAGTAGTTCAATGGTGGATGAGTTTTGTAAGGTCTAAGATATAAAATTAAGTGGTTAAAGCATATTTATTGTGAACAATTATTTAATGGGTTAAATAACATATTTAATTATTTATTTCAATTTTTTATTCATTTTAGACCTTTAATTTTTAAAAAGTTCAATTTTACTATTTATCTTATTTTTTATTCACTTTAATTCTTTATTTTAAAAAAATTATTTATTCACTTTTTATTTAATTTAATCTTTCAGTCTATTTAACATCGTTAATAATTTAAAATGAGTTTTTTGATTTAATTTTTTCTCCTTTCCTTCCACTTCATTTTTTAAAAAAGAAATTTATTTTTAAATAATTAACGATATTAATCTTAAATGAATAGAATGATTAAATTAAATTAAAAATATAAAATAAATTATTAAATTGAATTTTTTAATAAATAAAAGATCAAATCAAACAAAAAAATATGATAAAAATTAAATAAGTCACTCAAACTATTTAATGTACAATTCAACCTATCTAAGAGCATGAAAAAAGAATTTGTAGTAGTACCGACAAATTTCAAGAACAGCTTTAACTCTCCAGAAAAAAATGGACATTATAAATATAGTGAAATTTTTATTTTTTTTTATAAAAATACATTCAGCTAAATTCCAATAGCTCTAAACCAGTTAAGAGCAATAAAATTATGTTTTTTTATTTAAAAATATTAGTTATTAATTATTAATTTTTGGATTAATGAGAGAATTTGAATTCGTGATTTTTTTTTTCTCTTTTCTCTCTTTATTACTTAACAAATCTTATAACTCCAATAAACTATCGACGTAATTTTTTATTGAGAAATACGTATTATAAAAACCATGTAGATCTACCTTGCCGAATCTTTACACTTCTATTTGTTGGATAAATGAAAATTTTATTGAAACCTCATACTATCACCTAAGTATAACATAAGGCATGCCTAATAATAAGGTGGATATAAATTAACATAAGGCATAAGCAGCGTGCATGTGTCCCCCCAAATACAGAATGTAAAGCCTGCAACCCCCTAAACATGCATAATAATCCCTCCTCCATTAATGTATATCATCAAATGAAGCGAGTCAGCGAGACCCAGTTGGGTGAGGTGGTGATGTAGGCTTTTCTACCAAATGGGTTAAAACTAAAAATTAATTATCATAATGGGTTGGTTGAAAAAATATTTATCAAAATTGATGATTTTTATCACATATTAATGTAGAAGACAATATCATGAGTGACATATTATGTTTTTTGTTTATCTTGTAACAAGAAGTGTCACCTTAGTATAGAGTCCACACTGTCAAGTATTTAGTGTCAATTAAGTCGATGTTAAATATGTTTAATGACTAGATGTTGTGTTACATTTTCACTCAATTTAATATTAGTCAAGTCGACGTAAAATACTTATAAAATTAAACTTTTGACTTTACAGCAATTTAATTTCACCTTAATCAATCATGTTTATGTTATATTGATGAGACTACTTATAATAAGTATAAATGTATAATTAATTATGAAAAAATGGTTAGTATTATTAGTAACAAAAAATGAAATAATAAGAGTATGCATTTTTATTTCTCTTGGTAATGAATAATGAAGTAATAAGAGTATGTATTTTAGTATTATTATAATAATATATAACAAATCATGATAGATAAAAAAATATTATATTCTTTTTTCCTTTGATACCTTTTGTATACGTTATTATCGTTTGATGATATTGAAAGAAAATTCTGGTTTTATAAAAGCAAATAAAATAATATCTTTTTGAGACAAAACAAAATCTTTTAAAACTCATTTTTTTATATATACTTTTTTGGTTCACTATCTTTCAGAAAATGACAACTAATTTCCTAAGAAATAATCAAGGAGTAGGCAAATTAGAAAAAATAGAAAAAAAAATGATTTCAAAAATAAAGACCCAAAAATAGAACTTTCATATAAACTAATTAGGAAAATGTTATATTGAAGCCTAAAAGGAGGAATCAAACATTATTTCAGATTTAGATAGAATAGGTTGAAAAAACTAAAATTCCTTTCAGCTAAACAAGCATACGATCAAGTTAGAATGCAAGCTTTAAACGAACATAATTTGTTTTTTGTTGTCTTTATTTCATGCTCTTCACCAAAGGATTGCAAGCTTTGAATTTCTTAAAAAATTAATTGCTAATTGTAAACTTTTCTTTTTCTTTTTTTAAATTCGTTTGTACACAATTCTTTCGAGTATTCCAATGACACCTTTTTATGCTTCAATTTATTTATATTGTATATTTGTGCTATAATAAAAAAGATTAATTTAGTCATAATATTTTTATCTAAAATATCATTATTATTATTTTTTATATGTAGGAATCAAATCAAAAGATTTGCAACAACTCATATCTTATTCAATCAACTTACTCTTAGAATAAAATATATTATTTTATTAAGCAAGCATGTTTTTAAAATAAAAGAAAATTAAATTATAACTGTTACAATGTTTCATTATTTCACTATATAATTATATTTCATTGAAAAATTTGTAATTATAATATATTTTTCATTTTTTACTTATATTTATAATCTTAACTAAAAATTGAAATGAACGAGAATGTTTGGCAACTTGATGTTGCCTTTTCACCACTTGCGGTTATAGCAACTTTTAAGGGTTGGACTGCTCATCCATTAAAGCGAATAGGGAATGAATCAAGGGGAGATTTGGATTGACATTTCAATTGACACTTCAACCCTTATCTCTCCAAATTGATCCTCCATTCATTGAGACCTGATAAAGTTTCTTTGCAGGGAATTAATGATGTGCAAATCACTACGATATAATTTAGTTCCCTATTGCTATCATGAATGAAGCATAGGGCTGCTTACCAATTAACTTTGGTGTTACACCTTTTTTTTATGAGGACTTTGGTCTTATGTGTTACACCTTCATGGTTCCTTTGTTATATGTATGACCCCTTTTATAATAAGTCTTTGTTTATATTATTTCACAGAACTAATTTTTTTTAAGAAAAAATATTTTAAAATTTCAATTTAAAATGTTTTTTCTTTTCAAATAACTTACTCCAAATGCTTTGCATTACCCTCCTTAATTTCGCACTGTGTAAATTAAAGTGCATGCAATGGCCCAATGTGGCAATATGTACTAAAAACGGAAAAGGAGCAGCTCATATTATTCTCAGCTATAAAGTTGGTTTGCCTTCTCGAAAGAAATTGACATGAAAGCCACAATATATATATATATATATATATATATATATATATATATATATATATATATATATAGCATAGTAGGTATGATACAAAAGATGTATAGTATCCACCAAACAGGTGGGTTCTGGTCTTCTGGAACTATTAAATTTGAAGGTGATGGAACTTGATGGAAGGCCAAATTTTAAACTATAGCCAAGCACACATACTTGCAATGTAAATTAATGTGCATGCAATGGCCCAATGTCGCAATATGTACGAAAATGTCATAGATAGAGAGAGGGTCATAGGAAAAGAATGAGACAGATAAAATAAGAGTTATCAAAAGTAGAATCAAATATAAAAAAAAATAATTGCATTAATATAAATGTTGGGTACATTAGGACATACACTTTTCTTAGCATGGTGGTGTAATAACGTGTGTGTATATGTTTCAAATCAAGTAAAAATAATTACAAAACATTTTATTTATGACATATTTACATTGATTTCTAACTCCTTACACTACTACAAGGAGGGTTTTTAAGGTCGGTTATTTTAGCCATACAAAGTCGGTTCTGGAACCGGCTTTGTATTGGACGTCGTAAAAAAGGGCAGTCTACGACGTCCGTTTTTTGAGGACCAATTTTGAATTTTTTTTTTTAAATTCCTATATTCTAAGTCAATTATTTTAAAAAATCGACTTAGAAAGCGATGATACAAAGTCAGTTATTTTAAAAAACTGACTTAGAAAGCGTAGATACAAAGTAGGTTATTTTAAATAACCGACTTAGAAAAAATAACCACGACATATACCGATCAATAAATACACCTACTCCAACCTGGCTTCTGTGCCAAATATTTTCTAAACCTGCAGAGCAACCACTTCACCACCATTTTGTTCACCAGAATGCAGAATCTAGACAAACACAAATCAAAATCAAACATATTTTTGGTCCCATCCGCACAAATAAGTACCAATTAAAAAAGGGAGCGAAATATGAAAAAATGGCTAAAATTATGACCATGAGAAATAAAGAGATTGAAACCTGAAGAGGTGAGGCAGGCGCTGAGCAATTAATCCAATTGCCTGAAATGCATAAGTTTTGACCTCCCGAGCACTGGCATTTGAGTCAATACTTAAAATTAAATGTAAAATAAACTAATTTTATTCAAATAACATTAAAAAGAACTTTCAAGTCTTTAGCAAACCTGCTTCTGAACTTGGATAGTTGTCGAGGGATTTCATAATTCCACTCAAAATAACAGGACCCATTAACTTAAGCTGATCAACTTTTGCCTGCACTTCCAGTTACAGATATTAAAGATGATAAGGAAACAATAAGTTATACTGCTTCAGTAAAAAATAAATAATCATAGTAAAACATGCAACTGCCAAAGTATACATATATATGGGACAAAGGAGGACATGACATCATTTGCAATGCATCTTACATTCTTACTAGGTATATGTGGTAATTGATCTTTAAGATCGATTCATCATATAGAGGTGGCATCCTTAAACAAAATAATTCAATTAAAACAAAAACAAAGATTTAAAGCTAGGATAAGACCTTTTATATCTTGGTGAAGTTAATATTCATGTACAAATATGCCTTTCAAAGAAAAAAAAAACGTTCATTTACAATATTTTAACAGGAATATATACGTCATGAACCAACAATCTCAAATCCCACCTAATGCAAGAGCCTTTTGGGCTTAAAACATGAACAATGCACCTGCTCTACCCTATGCTAAAATTTAACTAATTAACTTTAATTTAGAAGAACAGGGACAAAAAGGCTTGAACTCTAGACCACAAGGTCATAGGAGCTCCAATACCAAGGCACGAATCAACAATCCCAAAAAGCTTAAACTGTTGGGCGAAAGCATATAAATGGTTTTTATGTCTAGCAAAATTATCCATTCTACCTCTGGTATGAAACCATAAAAATTTAACCCACAATGTGTATATATAACTACATACATAATTGAGCCAATAGTTTATTTTTACATTTCTGCCACATCAGCCAATAGTGAAGTAAAACCACATACCAAAAAGCTAATCTAAATATAGAAATAGAATTCACCAAAGTAAAATTCATTTCAAACCGGCAATTCATTGCAAATTTCAAGCAGCATTTTCAACTGAACCACTTCTAAAAAAATTATCTTTTAGTAGACTTTTATTTTCATTTAAACTAAACCATTTTTAAAAAAAGAAGGACAAACAATTCAGCACGATATTAATGTCCGTGTGTTGTGTCAAACACATATTTGTACAACTTTTTCTTTTATTTTTTAAACGTTCACACCAATAAAGATGAAAACACCATAGTTATTAGATAAATTGTAGCATTTTATTATATCTACAATGACTTCTACAATTATGCATGCTTATTTTTAAAATTTAAGACAAATTTTATGTTAATTTTATGTTAATTTTACATAAATTTTATACTTTGCATTATTATAACCGTAGCATGTTCTATGATTTTAAAATGTATATCCCTATGCCAGTGTGATACATCCATGTCCAAAGTTGTAACCATAGTTTCTAGTTTCTAAACAATACTAGGCCAAGAGACTTTTATTCTATGGGTAAAATTTAAGACAAAAAACAAACGCCACGAAATATTGCACTTACAGGCTTAAATACCCAAACAGTGAATTCCATTCCTAATTGCACGGGATCATTGAATAGATTGTTTAAATCAAAGAAAAAATATTATCACAAAAAAAATATTATATCATCACTTTTTTTATTTCCATCTTTAAGGGTTTGCGCATTCTCATTTTCTATATCTTGATTATCTTCTCCTTTCTCATAAAAGAATCTATTTCCACAAACTAACAAAAAGAGAAAAAAAAATCAAACAACCTCAAATAAAACTATAAAAGTAATACAAGTTGTAAGATTATATATCATATATACAAAAATCATAGACACAGTAGGCCAAGCCATGAAATTGTTAATACAAATGGACAAGTCTCATAACTATAGTGCATGTGTCAAGGATGAATATAAAATCTTAACTACATAGGCCAATTCTTAAGCAACAAAATCATTAAATAAAAGAATATTATACTACCATAAATGCAACCAAAAATGCACTGCAAGGTGGATGGGCAATTTGTAAAAATGACACAATAAATGTCTAGTATTGCTATCAAAAACATAAACACACCACAATAGGCTATGATCTGGGAGAAAAAAACCACTAATACCATCAAAAATACAATGATGTCATCCTCTATAATTATTATTTTCATAGTAGATTAAAAAAAATAGGAAACAAATGTAGAGGAGTACAATCTCTCGATAATTTAAAAAAATCATAACCATGAACAAAAGCAGTTACCTTTTGTCCCATTTTTATCTCTCCACATTTTCAGAAAGACTTGTTAGCACACAAAAAGAGGACTGAAAGTGATGTGACTCCTCATATAGTGTATGTTAAAGACCAACTCTCCTAATAGCTTAAGTTGTTAGGTGGACAACTAAGAATTAGAATGGTCTTATATTTTTCACACCTTCACGCAAGAGCATAAACAATGCATAGGCCCTTTAGCCTTTGTGTTGAAATAGCCTTAATTATGAAAAATGGGAGCAGCAAGTAATAGAGTATTGAAGACACATGACATTAATTAATGGAAATGTGAAAAATAATAGTAAGTTAGGAACAACCTCATTTGAATCAATTATACTCTTGAGCACACAAATATTAGTCAAGTAGCTATGGTACTACAAGGGACTTGGGTTCAAGTCCTTATCAGGTACTTTTCTTGTTCAAGCTATGATAACGACTATACATCATTGCATTTATAAAAAAAAAAGTATCAAACCTCCTGCAATTTCTTCAATTGTCTAGAGCTGGTCTTCATTTGCTTATGTTTGTTCACTTGTTCCCCTTCACTGTCATAATTTTCTGTAACTAATTCCACTGAGCTAGCATTCCGATCAAACCAGTTTTTCTCAGCCTTTTCCTACAATAAGAAATATATAATTCACAAATAAAAGTACACATTTGGTCAGAAATAGATGAAGTGAAACATTCCTAACAAGTAAAGAAATAGACAAGGATAAGATGGTGTTTAAATTGTTTATCAAATATTATAAAAGAGGGTCTCTGTCTTAAAGAAAAAAGGAGAGTGTTTAATTATGGGAATAGCAGCACCAATATAATTACGAGAGTAGCAGTAGTGCAGCACCAATATAAAATGAGAGATTTTAATTACTGGAGTAGCAGCACCCAATCACCCATATAATTACGGACCAATGTAATTGCAGGAGAAGAAAAGACGCGGGACCTTGGGAGGATTTTTAATTTTTTATAAATAATTAAACACTAAATTATTAATTAGTAATTAGTACCGTACCAGCCAATATTTACTTTCCCTTTTAATAGCAGCACTGCGGCACCAATAAGAAAAGGGCAGTAGTGCACGTTGCCAATAGCGGAACGACACCTCAGCAGTGACCTCGACTTGCCTTCATCTTCTTCCTCCATGGGTCGTGTCGTTCGTCTTCTTCCTCCATGGGTGGTTCCGTTTCGTCTTCGGCCTTCCTCAGCTTCTGCAACACGCCGCTCCGCGACATCTATTTCCGCTACACCCACCCGCTTCCTCAGCTTCCTCATCTTCTTCCTCCATGGGTGGTTCCGTTTCATTCAATGAAGATGGAGATTCCACGTTGATTGATGAAATAACTAAAATAGACTTAGAGCCAAACAACAAAACAAATAAATGTTACTTACATTGGAGTTTCCGTTCTGTTTGGGGTGTCTGACGGGAGTTCTGGTTCCCGGATTGGCCTCAGAAAGCTGCACCTTCAATCTGATGTGATTGTGAACACGCCAATGTTATGTTACCAAATTAAGTGATTGAAGAAAAAAAGAAAAGAAAGGTTTTATTTACCTGCCAAGTTTCATACGGTGACGAGAAATGCGAAACATGTTGATGAAAGGTAAATGCCAGCAGCAGCAGGAAGGAAAGAAGAAAAAATTGGATAGAGATGGAGAAGTAAAAACCCTAAAAGGCCAGAAAGGGAAGACACGTTATTATGACATGAGCCAGCCCGAGTCCTGAAAGAGCTGTATGTACGATTTTTTTATTATTAAAAATGAATCAAAGTCGGTTATTATGGAAACCGACTTTGAATAACAGAAGACAAAGTCGGTTTATACATAACCGTCTTTGTATTTTAGTCTTCTACGTCGATCATTGTGTAAACCGACTTCGTTTATGTATTATTGTTCAAATAATTACGAAATTGTCACTGCTTACCATACTAGGTCGATTTTTTTACAACCGTCGTTAATTGCCCGTCGTAGAAACCACCTTTTGTAGTGGTGTTATATATGATTCTGTCACATGCATGTCTTAACAGTTTCATTCTAACAATGTATTCGACCATAGTTTATAGTAAATAACCGTCAGAACTGGTTTCAACTGCATTTTTTATCCGACTGATTTCTTTCAAAATGTACTTATTAGCCTTCAAATTGAAAAGATCTTTAATGTCTTCAACATTGTTTCTTATAGATAGCCAGATTTGAGGAAAACAATTTTCAAGGACTTTCACCTTTTCATCGCTGGTCTTTTGAAAATATTCCTCCAAACCTCCAAAAAATTTAAGAATACGTCATTTCTTAGGTTTGACCAAAGAACTACAATTAGTAATATAAACACTAATGGTAACAACTTATATTGACGTTCCAAAGAAACTAGTATTCATAACACTGACGCAATTAAACGTATAAGGGAAAAAAATGTTGATCACCTAGCTGCAGCCAATGCAAGGACTAGTATCTGTATATATGAAAGCCTAGGTAAAAGTACTTGAATAATGAAATCCCATGCATGACACTAGTGAATAATTTTACTAGAAAAAGCGCTTTTAACATCGATTATTTAAATAACCGATGTTAAAAGTAAGCACTTTCAATCTACTTCATTTACCCACAAAATCGATGTCATAAAGCATAAAAAATAACATCAGTTACCGAAAAATCGATATGAAAAAAATACTTTTTACATCGATTATTTCAAAATCGATATGAAGTGTATCCAACATCTGCTCTTCCAAAATCGATGTTGTAAGTACTACTTACATCGGCTTTGGAAAAACCGATGTAGAAAGTTCCTTTACACATGGGTTTTATCGATAACCAATGTTGTGTTTTTGATGCTTTACAACATCGATTTTTTAGGGAACCGATGTAGATTTTGGTTTTCAACATTTTAAAAATTATGGGACCAATCAGGTTGGAAATTTACTAAAACTAGACGAATGTAAAATATGTAGGTCTCCTTCTATCATGTTTGTTTACATGAATTAAGTAAAGACACATAAGATAAAAGTATAAACCGTACATTTGTTTGGCTTCCTAGAAGTTATTATGTATCTCATCAAATGTGTCATATTCTTTATTGCTATTGTTATCTCCCTAGAGTGGAATAGCATCTATAATTCTTATTGTTAGTGTTATATTCAATTTGTCCTATTTAAATTAAAAAGAAAGTTCTTTACACTCTTTCATCCATATGTTGAATCATGTAATAGGCAGATAAATGGGTCCATATATTAGTAGCACTTAATAATATCATATTTAGTTAGTGGTAATACAAAACTTGTTTCGAGATTTTGTGAAAGAAAGTAAAAACAAATGGAGATGCAATATCAAACTAGAACAATCTCAAATTTTGTATAAAGCTAAAATCGTCATGGTTCAAACATTTAAGTAATGATTATAATTTTTCTGCAAATTAGTGTATATTATCAGATAAAGGATTGAACACTGTCAAAACACAAAAATAAACAATATATATCTATCAAAAGAAATTCACATTGTAATATTTTTATATTACTTTTTTTCTTTTCTTAACTTCAACATTTTCCTTCAATAAGCTCATTCAACAGCCTCTGCACCAAGTTTCAACAAGTTGAAAGCAATGCATTGAAATGAGTGTCAGATTGTAAAAATGCAAAAATACTTGAAAGTAGCAAAGACCTATTCGAGAGACAAAAGAGGATGTCATTCTTCTGTGAGATAAATGAACATAGACAAATTTAAATAGAGTCTAAGCAAATGGTTGGTAACCCGTTAATTGCAACAAAAACAATCTAGTTTGATTCAAATCATATGGAACAATATAGTCAACTCATTTTTCTCTCCCAAATGTAATGAAAAAAGGCTGCACCAGTTGAGATGTGATTGCAATCCATATTACAAAAGGAATTATAAACATTAATTGCAACAAGCTTGCCTAACACTGTCCAAAACAAAAGGAAATAAATTAAAAATTTGAATGTCTATCAGATGAGTAGGTTTGCAATGACAACAAAATATAAACATACGACATCAAATGCTTATCAACATTAATCGATGGGTGAAGATGTGGGTGAAAAGAGTTTAATTAATTTGAAGGAAATCAAAGACCTAGATGTAAAACTCGTTGAGTGACAGATATCATATTTGAATGAAGGACAAATAAGAGAAATCAAAGATCCATAAGTTTCAATAAAAGAATTTCAGCCGAAAATACTTTAGTGATTAAACATTAGAACAAATATGTGTCTATTTAGTCGAGATAGTTATAATTCTTGCTTAACCTTAAATTGGATGTCATCAGTTTTACTACCTCCAAACTCCTTAATATGATAATAAAAAATGTTTTGTTGCACAATGTAATAGAGTTGATAATTGATGTGAATTTCAATTCCAAAAACAAACCATTTTCTTTTAACCTCATTTTTTCCCATCAAACTATGGCATTTCTTAAGCTTCTCGTTAGTTTTGTTGACCTCACCTAAAATATTACTTTGTGCACAATGGTTTAAAAGTTCTCCAAATACACTGTTTTGACAAAATATATACAACATTTCATACTTGCATACTTTCACTAAAAAAATAATTATTTTCATAAAAGAATATAATATTATTTTATACTTACACGTTGTCATGAATAGTCATATACTTTAATGAAATGATATAACTTTTCCTTAATTTCAAAAATCTCTCACAAGTTATTAAAAATTTATTAGTATTTATTTTTATGTGATTATTTTTTTATTCATGAGAATTGAAAATAATGTTAAGAAATTTATAATAATTCATCCATAATCTTCAATCAACCGAGTTTAAAACTCTATTTATTACTAAGAGATAGTTATATACTTTTATAATGAAAAACATAATAAAAATTAAAAATTAAAAAATAAGTGAAGAACCTATTCCACATGTACTACTTTATTTTGGAAAAATCACAATTTTGTCAACTTTTTTATAAACCTTTTAAATAAAAAGTAATTATAATCTACAATTGACTTTATAATCTAAAAAAAATTTAGGTCAAACTTTATTAATGGTTAAAAAATTGACTTTATAGCTTTTAATAGTCATTCAAAGAATATGGTTAGTAATTAGAAAGAAATAAAAATATAAGACAATTTTGACTTTACTTATCTAAATTAAATAGTGTAAAGAAAATATTATGCGGTAAGAAGTAACGAGGATTTGATGTAACATCTTCAAGAAAAATAATTTTTTTATCTCATAAATTTAACAAATGGTTTCTACTTTCTAGTCTACAAGTTAACGGTGTAAAAATAAAGAGAATTTAAATATAAAAGAGTATTTTTTGGTGCATGTTATATGTACTGGTCACAAAAAATAATCATGATTATGTTGAGTAAGATCGTTATAGACAATAAAATTATATATTTATAATTCAAATTCAAGATTATTGATAAAGTTGAAATAACTTTGTATGTCACTTGTCAATTGGTTTAGCTTAAACAAATTTTAATGTAGACATGTCTAAAATTTCAACAATAATTATAAGATAAATGATATTATTGATAAGATTAATCATTATAATAATTGAAAAATTGACAAAATGTAACAATTATTAAATAATATTGATAGAAACAACTTATAACATTACTTGTATTCTATTTCACATGATTAATAATTATCTCACATTTTCAACCTTGATATCATCAACAATGTCGAGAATTCTAATTATTACGTAGAAAGAGAAATATATAAG
>PYAF01002668.1:1940282-1964289 GCA_007407185.1 Glycine tomentella | reverse complement strand
TATTATTGATAAGATTAATCATTATAATAATTGAAAAATTGACAAAATGTAACAATTATTAAATAATATTGATAGAAACAACTTATAACATTACTTGTATTCTATTTCACATGATTAATAATTATCTCACATTTTCAACCTTGATATCATCAACAATGTCGAGAATTCTAATTATTACGTAGAAAGAGAAATATATAAGTTATCTCTAATACATTTTATTTTTAACCATAACTTCTCTAAAATATATAAACAATTTAAATGATTTATTTTAATAATAAACACACATAATATCTTAAAATTATTGTTTATAATAAATTATTTATAATGAATTATAAATTAATATAAAAATATTTAATATAAATATCTTATTTTGTTTTTTAATATAAATATTTACATAAATATGTGCAACAAACCATTACAAGTAGGGGTATTCATCAACCGATCCAAACCAATGCAAACCGCGATGACCGAATTGAAAAATCGAAAACCGAAAAAAAAATCAAAAATTTTCATCGGATTGGATCGGTTTTAGGATTGGCAGTTGAAAACCGATCTAATCCAAACCGATCCAATTGTAAACCATACCTTACCCTTTATCTACTTGGGCATATTCCCTATCATAGCCCAAAAACCAAAAATCCAATACAATGCGCCTTATTTTGTCCAATGAACGTGTTTGTCTAATGAAAATTAGAAAATGATGTTTGTTTTTGTCCAATGAATGTGTTTGTTTATGTTAGATACTCCTTGTTTTGATAAAAATAAGTCTCATAAGTTTTATTTTTAGACTTCTTAAAAAACCGAAAATCGATCCAATCCAAAATGAAAAAAATTGGATTGGATTGGATCGGATTTGAAAAAAATTTCAAACCGAATGGATGATCAAATGACTAAACTGAAAGAATTGGATCGGATGTTTTTTTGCTTTAAAACCGATCCAATCCAGACCGCGAACACCCCTAATTACAAGACATTTAGAAAAAAAAGACTGAAACTTTTTTTTTTTTTTGCAAAAGCTATCGTTGTCTACCGTGAATTATGTGTTTTAAATTGGTTTGGTATGTTAGTCCCGCTTTTTTGTTACTTTTTTAATTTTCTATTTTAATATTTTAAATAATTGTAGAAAGACCTTTTGACCCTTATTAATATTAAGCGGACATTTTTTATTAGTATCAATTTAAGAAGTTTAATGACATACTTAGTTGTAATTTAGGTATTGATTTGTTAGTAGATTAAGTTCATATACTACATTCACTTATTTTTTGTATTTTAATACATATATAGTAAGCATAAAATCCTAATATTTATAAATTTTTTATTCCTATAAATGTGGTTGGAGCTTTACATTAAATTAAGCATTCCTAGCCTAACAGGGTTTATATAAAATATACAATGCTTTCAATGGTCATGCAATAAATGCATCACTCCAACAAAAAGGTAATTTTGCTTTATATTAGCCCTAGAATCCAACATTTTCAATCATAGTTTGTGGATGAATATGAAACACTTTTGCTAACTACTTTGTGTAGTTTTATATTTTCGAAAAATTTGATGATGAGAAGATAAGTGATTAAGTGGAGGTGAAAAATATATAATTACACTCCATCATTATAAAATAAAGTCACCCTAAAGTAAAGGTAGCACATGAAATTAAAAATTATAATTTATTTCTCCTATGTTCTTTTTTCAAATAATAATGGAATGAAATATTTATTCTATTCTATTATAAACTATCCAAACAATATAAAGACATGTTTAATCCATTTCATTAATCTATCTCACTATTATATTTTGGTCCATTTCATTCCATTCTTTACCATTGATTCAAACATATTCTAAACAAATGAGTTATGTTAGATCATAAAACAAATCATGTCCCTCAATTGTTTTGATTAATGCAAATAAATGATAAGTTTTAAAGTTTGCATCTTATAACACATCAGACAAAAGCTAAGTATGTGTATGCGTATATTTGAATATACAATAGCTAAATAAATATTTGGTTTGTGCATTTATGGTCATATTAAATGCTTTATGTTTTTATTCTTTGTGTATGAAATGTTAAAAGAGAAAAAGTCAAATGAAAAAACTACCTACTCCATCAAAAGACATGTCAAAACAAGTTGCATTGTACTTAAGTGAACACAAGGCGATTTGATACTTCAAAGAGAATATGGAGTGCAAGTCTATATGATGATAAGCAAGATGCTTTATTAGATTAGTTTGACAAGTTGGTGACATACACTAAATGTTGCATTAAATACTTATGAAGTCGAAGATAAAAGATAAGGTCATTCAGTCAAAACTATTACTTGTTGTTGAAAGCTATAAATGATTGAAGTTTTGAAGTGACGAAGTGAAAAAAACATCATGCATGAACATACTATCAAGCATTCAAAACCTTTGCAATTTGTTCTAAGTACCCTTACCTTAAATAAATTTGTGTGATTTGTTGAAGCCTTAAAATGCTTTGTTGCAAAAAATACTTGATATTGTTAGCTTGGAGAGACTATCGTAAACTACTTGGGTTGGCTAGAAGTGAATTGAGGAAATAATATTTGTAACTTTGTCAAAGTTCGTGAAACTCGATACTACGTTTACCAGAAACTTGATGTAGTCTCGGTGGTTGAGATAAATTAGTATAAAATCTTTATTTTTTGTATCTCTTTTGTGTTTGTTTTTTATGTAACATTGAATTGTTGTTTGTCTCAAAGTTGTTTACAAAAAGGTTTTTCATTAAAAAATGTGTATGCTTCCTTATTTGTTGCATGCAAAAAAATTTCTCATAAGACGATACAATTTTTTTTTTTAAGAAACACAATTCAACTCCCTCTTGCTTTTTTTGTTTCCTCAAGCTATATGTTTGACCTTTTGGGCAATATATGTGACATTTTTCGCTTTATAAAATCTAATAATATTTTTTCTTCATGGATCTAAAACTTATATTTTGGATCGACCATCTACATTAGGCCCTGTTTGGAAGGGTTTATCAAGCACTTATTATATTTGTTTGATTTGCAAGGACAATAAAAGAATGTCATAAATAATTTCTTATATATGTTAAAATTTTATCTTTCTTAATTTTTTAATCATGACCATTGCATGTTGCAATTTCAGTGATTACTTCATAATAAATAAGCTGACCACAATTTATTTTTAGTAAGTTGATAAATGATAATTATTTTTTAGTTATATACATATCATCATGTTATGCCTATGTTTTTTTAGGATTTAAATCATTATACTTTTTGTGAAATAAATATTCAATTTTTATTTTGTTATAATTATAACTATATAATTTATAAACTTTATATCAAACACTTATTTTTTTAGAACAAATTTTATTATTACTCTTTATATTCAGATAATCATGTAATTATTTTATAAAAAATATTATATTTAAAAATTCCTGTCATACTATTTTTATTACATTTATAATACTCTTATCATGCGACACTCCTTTCATCTATTTATTAGTTCTCTAATTTTTTTGGGATTCAATTTGACTGTTCAATTTCTTTTAAATGAATTCAATTTAATCTTGTTGTCTAAATTGAGCCAACGATGTTAAGAAATCACACCTTATGATTGCTTAAAATCAATTAGTGATGATTTTAAACCTTCATAAAATGTTCATATAAATGGTATGACCAAATTTAGATGCATGATCATTCAAATTAATTTAGACAAGAAGATCAAATTGAATTGATTTAAAAAAATAGAGGATCAAATTGAACAAAAAATTAGAGGACTAAATAAAATCAATTGTAAAAATTAGAAGATTAAATTGAACATAAATAAATAGAGAAATAAATCAAACTTAAATGATAAATTAGAGAAAAAATTAATTTAATAAAAAAAAAATGAAATCACAAAAAAAAGCGCGCCAACTCTCCCGCGTGCTTCTTATATTTGCCTTCGCGCATCCTCCATTCTCAACCCTTTTTCCCGCACTATGGATCATCCTCCCATCTCCGCCGCTCTCCCACCCGCTCACGGAGGAGACGCCTCCGATGCTGCAAAGCGCGCTAAGAAGCGCGGCAGTTACAACTGCGGTCGCTGCGGCCTCCCGAAGAAGGGCCACAACTGCACCGTCAAAACCCCCGCCACGACCGCCGCGGCAACTCCTGATTCGTCTCTCTCCGTTTTCTCCGTCCCTTCCTCGGCCGCGCCCAGTCTCCGAAATCCTCCGTCGAATCTCCGTCGCGCGCTGTCGTTCGATGATCTTGATGACCGTGTTCCCGTTGTCGATCGGTCCGAACCAGATGAAAAAGTGGATTCGGATGTGTTCGATGAGACCGGTCCGGATCTGGATCTGGATGCGGATGCGTGCGGGCTGCCGGCGAGTCTCCTGTGGGAAGTGATGAGGAGGCTGCCGCCGCCGGGGCTGTTGTCCGCCGCGAAGGTTTGCAAGGGATGGAGGGATACCGCGAAGAGGCTGTGGAGAGCGGCCGAGGAATTAAAAATTAGGGTTTCGGCTAATGTTCCTGTCGGATTTGTTGCCTCGATGTTGCAAAAGTGCCCTGGGATTGTGAGACTCTCGCTTAGAATGGAGAGGTAGGATCTAGATCTATGATTTTGTTTTGATTGAACGATGATGATGGAAATGATACGAATTGTTCAGAAATTGTTTTTATGCTTTTAAAAACAATGATATAGACAAAATAAAAATGATACCAACATCGCGTGGTGTCTTAAACATGTGGTAAATCTTTAGATTTGTGAGTGTAGAAGAATATCTTGTGGTAGAATTTAGCCCATTGAATGAATTTTTAATGCCTTGAGAGATTACTCTCAAATCTCGATTGTAGACAGCTAGCGCACCAAAAAAAAAGGATTTTGGATTTTGGAAATGGGATCGGGATTGCATTGCCAATTTATTAATATGCAGTGTTTTTTTTCTTGTATGAATCTAACTTGTTTGTTGTTGTGTTGCAGTGATTTTGATTCAACTATGTTGGCTTGCATTGCCTTCTCGTGCCCTAATCTCGAGTGTATGGAGATCTTGACGTTTGATACTGCAACCATTCGGATCAATGGGTATTGTTATCTCTTTAATTTTGAGCATTTTTCTAGTTTCTATGGAGAATAGGTCTTTTCTGTTATTGAGTACATGATTATGCAATTTATGAATGGGGTATGATTTTAAACAAGTGCACAACGTGACCGTTGTGCAGTTGGGCCCTTTAATGACTCCTCCTACAGTTTCTGAATTTCGATTGTGTGTTTGACATTGTTCTGTGGGGTGAATGTGGGTTATTCTTACTCTACCAGATCGTATGAGTTTGAAGTCTTGATGGCACATTGCCATGTGATAGATTGTTGCTCCGTGTTTATTGGCTGGGGTGTAACTTTTATTCTGTCCCATTGCATGCACTTTATATTTCAGAAGATAGTTTTTGTTCTCCATTTGGATAAAATTAATAATTATATAAACTATATTGGCAGTTATGTAAAGAGTTATTATACCTAATACTAATTTCGTGAAGATTAGTTCAAAGTCTTTGTTTTCTGATTTCTGTTCAATCTTCTATGCTTATTGTACCAAATGCTGTCTTTTGCTTTTTAGCTTTATCTGATGTTCAATTATGAAAATGCAGAGATGAATTAGGCCGATTTGTTGCTGATAAAAAAAGCCTCAAAAACCTCAAGATGGAAGGTTGTTCTAACCTGGGTGGTTTTGTCCTGTGTTCGTCTAGTCTTTCTACACTCTGGCTATCAGATCTGCACTCTCTCTCTAAGATGGTGATTATTGCCTTTTTTCTCACCTATGTTATTTTATGACGTGATCAACAACTAAATTGATATTCTGTTGAGCTTGCATTCTGTGAGAACTCTGGTTGCTAACAGATGCATTAAATTGTAGGTATTTAATTGCCCCCAGTTGAGAGAGATTTCCTTGGAGTTTTCTTGCCAAGAAAATGATCGTACGGATCTCAAAACTATGATTGAAGGTTTGGGAAGAAGTTGTCTGAGATTGCAAAACATACATATAGCTTCGATAAGGCTTTCACATTCCGCTGTGCTTGCTCTTACAGCTGCTCAGTTGAGGTTTGTCATTTGTTTTTGGCATCTTAATCTCTACTTTTTCAGCCGTCATTGACAACATCCCTTCATGTTGAAATTTCTTCCCTTGAAAGTTTGCAATCTACAATGCTTTGAACTTTGTATCTGTATGAGTTCATTGTTTCATAACTATCAGGTGAATGCACCCAACATTTAATTAGATCAAGTAGGGTCAAGTCCAATTTTCTAATGCACGCTAAAATTGGTGCACACGAAAGGAAATGAACCAAATAACATGTTTTCAATATTAGTATGTATACACCCTCACATGCACACACGAATAATTAGAAAACAATTAAATCTTAATTCTATTCCTTTCTTTAATATTTATATCTTAAATCCCACGGGGATGCCATTTATATAATCAGTGAAAATGCCGGTTTTATTTATAATGAGCTTACTGAAGTTTTGTTTAAATACAATTAAGGGGGCTGCGAATGCTTTCTCTCGTTCTTGGATCTGAAATCACTGATGCATCTGTTGCTGCCATTGCCTCAAGCTATCCAAATCTTGAATTGCTTGATCTCAGTGGGTATGTATCTGTACCCATTCTAATTGCAATCAAATTTTTCATAGGAGTCTTGAAATTGTAGTATCCTTGGAGACCAAGAAAAGAAAATATGAAACTCAATGCTGTCTGCAAATATAATGGAAAATTTAATACAACAATTTATATTTCAAGTATGCATTTTTCTTCTTAATTTCCTTGTTTATCTCTTAGAAATCATGTATAATGGATAAATTTTTGTCACAGATCTGGCATTAGTGACAGTGGCATCAGTATGATTTGCAATGTGTTCCCTGATACATTGACAAGACTCCTGCTTGCTCTTTGCCCTAATGTGACTTCAAGTAAACTCCTTTTACATAATTGTTCTACAGAATTTTCATGCTAGCCTAAGCTTCTGCTTCCTAATCTGCTGTCATGTGATTCAGGTGGTATTCAATTTGCTATATTTCAGTTGCCACACCTTGAAATCATGGACTGTGGCATGACCATATGTGATCCTAATATGCAAAATCCAACTGCTGACGAAAACAACTGCAAATTGCACAAAACATCTGCTGCTAATGTACACCTTATAAACCAAAAGCTATTCATCAAACATAGCCGTTTAAAGAAACTCAGTTTATGGGGTTGCACTGGCTTAGATGTGAGTTTTATATTTAGACTAAAGAGTAAAGACCTTTATGCTCTTCTTTCCAATGCTTCTAATCTTTGTATCTTCTTTTTATTAATATGCAGGCTCTATACTTGAACTGCCCACGACTCGTTGATCTGAATCTAAATTCTTGTTCAAATTTGAATCCAGGTGATCATTTTATGCTCCTGTTCTTTAGTAATTATCATGTGAAAAATTAATTCAGCACATCAAGAGTTCCTTTACAATTGTAAGATTGATTGTTTTCATTAAATTAACTGGTTCAGGGAGACTGTTGCTCCAGTGCCCCAATTTGGAAAATGTGCATGCATCAGGTTGTCAGGATATGTTAATAGGGGCCATCCAAAGTCAGGTAACAAAGCAATTCTTCCAATAAATTCTTCCATAATAATTAGTTTGCTGTGAGATGTAAGCTTCATGAATCGATTTTGGATCTGAAGAACTAGATGGTGCTAAAAAATTGCAGTTTGTGAATAAGCATATTTACTGACCTAATTGGTTTGATTCCGTGCTTCTTAGGTTCTGATATAGAATATTCTTAATCTGTATGCAGGTCCATGATGCTTCTTCTGATATGGAAAACCATTCACCTTCTAAACGTCTACCTGATGGTTCCAAAAGGGTCAGGGTTCCACATTTACTCAGTGAAGAGGTAATATAGCATGTTTTACTATACTTCTTTTCTTGGCTTGTGCGGAAAAGTTAAAAGCATATTACTAGGAAGCTCTCCACTAACAAAAATCTAACAATTAACTAACATTTGCCCATAAAAAAAAAATTGGTGTTTGTTTCAACCCCCTTGCAGAAAAGAAAATCTTGATTTAGAACTAGCATAGTTTTTCTTAACTCGGTTCTATGTTTTGCATTGTTACACACTGATTTTATTTTCAATTTGTTCATTTGCAGTCCCCTGAATCTGAAAAAAAACGGAGGAGGATCGAGAGACAGCTTTGTAATGTACTTCTGGACTGATATTTGTATTCCCTGTTAACACTGATTCTAATGTATACATGTGCGATGTTGTACGTTATTTAAATTCCAGATGCATTTATGCATCCCTAGTTACCAAACAGGTCATAGCCTTTCTAGTTAGGCTCTCAAATTGGCACCCTAGAACTGTCTTTTTATTCAAGGTGTTCATGTTAAAAATATTTGTTGTATGATATTTGGATGACTGTCTCATTTTTAATAAAATTTAATATTTTTTATGGAGTTTTCCAACTCACTCATTAGGTGCTGTATGGGGAAATAGCATACAAGTGTTAATATACGTGCCCTACTTCATAATTTTTTTTGTAGATAGATTAGGGAGTAAAAAAGATAGTCTGAGTGCTCGATTAGGTTCAAGTTTTTGAAGGTGATGGATATAATGAATCAGTCTTTGAAGGTGGTAAATACCATGATTAAAATCATGTCTTCAAACTAAAGAAGTGAGAAAAAGTTAAGGAGTTAAATACAATTTAGACTTTGATTCACAAGGAAAGATTGACATGATTATTATCATGGACAAGGTTTGGAAGGAAAGTATATAGATGAAAAATGTATTGAATTCAAAATTAATTTTTAAAATTATCGGTATCACGGAAAATTATTATTGTTAGTGCTTATAAGATTAGAATCATTTTTTATAAAAAAAGTTTTGGGAAGATTTGGAGGGGTTGGTTTAAAGCTATTCAGAAGAAAATATACTTATAGGGTCTCCTAAAAAAGGAAAATTCTTATAGGGAAGAATCTAAATAAAGATGTTAATAAGATAAGTCAATTTATAGGAGTTTTTAGCGGCTTTGGTTATAGAGATCTAAATGAAGAAGGATTGTATATTATGTCCTAAGTTTTATCTTTATGGCAGTCCTTTTCTCTTACATCAACTTCACGCACCTATCATTTACTAACATTACACTTTAATTTAACTTTTATGTAGTCTTTGCTGGAATGCAACCCTTGATGAAAGTACTAATTATTCTAACTTAAACACAAGAAAATAATTCAAAGTAAAAGACTAGTATTTTAGTTTTTTTTTAATCAACAAATATTAGTTAATTTATTAGATTTTATTAGTTGAAGGATTTAAACTTGTGATCTCTCTCTTCTTTTCTTCTCTTTTCACTACTAAATCAATATTATATGTTTGACTAGTATTTTAGGTGGGAGAACTTCACGTACCATATTATTATTTTTTATTTTACTTAATATGAGAGTCATAAGCCATAACACACCTTTAAGCTTGATCATTTTTTCTACGTTGATAGTTTTCTTCTGGAGTGGGTTCGATTTGGTAGAGATGATAGTGAACGGAGGTTGTGGTGGTGACGGAAAGAGAGTAGTAGGTAATTTTCCACGCACAAATCTGCTGGTATTTTTTTTATGGAGTTAGTAATTTTTCATGGACTAATCCCTAGGTAATTTCCCACAAACAAATGAGTGTCAACATAATGTTTATTATAGATTTTGTTTGTCAGAAATTATCGACCGATAAGCCACATTTGTTAGTAATAATTTTTTACAAGGATATTATCTCGGTGATTTTTGGTATAAATATATTTTTATTTCAATAAGTTAGTTTTTTTTGTCTCTATAAGTTTATTTTTCTAATTTTAGTTATCATAAAATTACATTTTTTTCAATTTTAGTCATTGTAAGATATTTTATTTATTTTTAATTTTATAAATTTGTATTTTTTATGGAGTTTATAAATAAAAATATTATAATCTTAAAGAAATTAAAATTAAAAAAATATAAACTTACAAGAATTAAAAATAAATAAAAACTTGAAGGCAATAAAATTTTAAAAGCGCTAACTTATTTGGATTAAAATTAAAAAAATGAAATTACAGAGATAAAAAAAAAAGTATTAACGTATAAGGACAAAAATATATTTAAGCCATGATTTTTTTATCTATGTATTATTTTTTGATTTTCCACGGATTTTTGGAGTTACCAGCAAATTTGGTTAGTTGATATCAAAATTTCTTATAGCGTTTGTAGTAACACTCTTATTTTAGAAGTCGTGAATTCGATTTCATCTCCAGCCCTATGTTTCGGTGGAAATAAAGAAGAAATCAATTTTATTTAAAATTAATTTTTTCAAGATTGATCCAAACACAATTTGAGATACGCCATGTAATTTAACATTTTTCGCACTTTTAGGTAGGGTAAAGAGTTATTCTGACCTTAAACAGCGTTACTAATGAGTCAATGTCACTGAATTAATGACTTTTTAATACGATAATGAGTCATTATCACCGAATTAATGACTCTTTAATACGACAGTGATATATTCTTCTGACAATTACTTTGCGAGAAAATATGCTTATCCTAATAACCTCAAATTGTTGCTTTCAATTTCTATATGATTACCAAACGCAAATTATTTTCAGTTATTTCAGAATTTGTCATGAAAATTACTTGCAATGTCTGGTTGTGCAAAGAAATACCTCTGTGCTAGTCAGAACCACAATTGTTGCTTCACCATTTGTGGAAGCTTGTTTAAATCCACTTTAACTTCCCAATAACTTATTTGTTGCATAATGAAAATTAAATTGATAACGTGGATTCATATACTAATTAAAAAGTATTAGTAGTATACAAATGTGAAGGGATACGTGCCTCCTGTAAATGGAAAAAAATGTGTATAATTAACGTTATTGTAAATTGACTTTTTGGGCTTCTAATGCAATATAATATATCATCAAACACCTGATGGGGAATGTTAAATATCTTTTATAGGACAAATTGGAGAAGTGCGAGAGGATCAATTTGGCTTGTTTAGTAAGACTGCAAGAGGAAAAGAGAATGAAAATAATTATTTTTATCAGTCAAATAACCACTTTCATAAAAAGAATGATAAAATTTATTATAGTATTTTTCACATATTTTTACTTATCTTTCTCCTTATCTCTCCAACCTAACATCTCTATTTCTACTACCAACAGTTTAAGTCTTTAGATATAAAGTCGGCAATATTTTCAAACCGATCACTTTTTCTAGGTGATCTGGGTTATACACACTTAAACTAATTCTTTAGCTTAATGTTTAACTAGTTTTATATATGATTCAGAGAAACGAATGATCATAGCACGGAAACTAGTCATCATAATTTTAAAATTGATCCGGTGATTGACTTAGTCATAATACTGGATTATTGAGTTAGTGGTCAAATCGGTGGATTACTAATTGATTCGCATGACCCGATCTATAATAAAAAAATATAAAATTTTTATACCTATCTTAAAATATTTCTTCTAGTACATTTGAATTCAAAAGTATTAAAAACACAAATAGAATTAGGTAACACAAGTTAAAAAATGACTATTATCTCTAACATTTAACATTAAAGGCATCAATGAAAGTATATATTAATATTTAAACTAAAATGAAATATAATCATATCGATTATAAAATATAAAAAATCAATCCAGAATTCCAAATCACAATTTTAAAAATTGATTCAGGATTACAGTTTCACCTGTAACTCAACCACAATTGTGATCACTTTTAAATCAATTTAACTCAACAAAAAATGCAATTGTGACCACAAAAAATATTCAACAATGAATGAATAGATCAATTTAACACAAAATCACAAAAAAATGAAAAAAAGAAGATAAGTTATCCGATCCGGGTCAACGGGTCACTAATTCGACCACGAACCCGACCAGGTCAATCCCGGTCACTCCGAGTCAAAAACGTAACCGATCGAACTTATGATTCAATCTGATCCAATCACCGGGTTGTGATTCGACCGGTTGGATCGGTCGGGTCGATTTGGGTTTTAAAACTCTACTAGCCATCACCAATTTTCCATTCATAAATGGCACCAAAATGAAAGACCATTTATTTTAGGAAATTAATTTTTTTTAAGAAATACTTAGGAAATAAATAATATGAATGAATTTTCGTAATCAGGAGTGGAAAAAAAAATTAAAATTTGCATTGATGGGAAGAACTTTAGGGGTAGGAAAATGGTCTCCTAATAGATAAAACCTTTAAATTTAAAGACTATTATAAAAAAAAACTTACATATTTATAGAAGAAAATAAACACTTAGATACATGATTTTTCTACTCATTAGACCTTATCTTCTTTCATTGGATCAACTTCTTGAAATTGAAAAAAGTATATTTTGTTAGACATTTATTCTTCAACTCTACAATTTTTTCTCTTTTGGCACCAAAATTTTTATGACCCCTGTATTAGTGATGAAAGCAATTTTAATTTCGTAACAATTTTTTTTTTTTTGTATTCTCTCATGTTTAATATAAGGCTTTTTTCAGGTTTAATTTTGATATTTACGAATGTATAAGACATTTTAAATTAGAGTAATATCATTCATATAGTGAATTTATATAATAATTTTATTTTTCTCTTTATCTCATTTCATCATACATATTAGCCATCTTATCTTAGATTCTCTTCTTCTGATTACTCTTACAATAATTTTATACATAATGAGAAAAATAAAAAGAAGACAGAGAAATAATATGATATATATTATTAAATGTGTTACAATAAAAAGAAAAAAAGTAAGTTTATATATAGAGAGATTGTTATAGTTTATATATATATATATATATTATAATGAAATTAAAAGAATTATAAAGTAAACATATATCGATAAGCATTATGCATAAATTATCTTTGAGCGTGCACATGATCCTGTTCCCCAATCCATCATGTTCAGGGAACATTTCAAGTACTAGCTACTCGGTTTCTAGACCTAAAACAAAAGCTAACGTCCATGCAATACATTTTTAATAGTATACAAATAAAAAAATAGATTAATACAAGGAATCAATGATAATGGGGCGAGAAAAAAAAAGGTCAACTTGAAAAGTAGAAAATGAAAAATATATAGCTACTACAACAGACAAGCAAATTATTAAACTTATTATTATGCAATCACACAAGTAAAGAAATAAGAAAGTCTTGCAACATAATTTAGAGTCATTATCGTTTCTGTTCATAATTTATACTTAAGACATCTCACAACTTTGTTTGAAATATATATTATATGACAAACCATAATGATACACAGATTTAATTAACTATATTTTTTTAACACCCTGCTCTGTCGCTCTGTGTCTGCTGCAGCTTAACCTTGCTTCAGTTACTAAGTCAACTGGGCACCACTAACGATGCATGATTTTGGACTGGTAACTACTAGTCTAGCTCCTGTTCTTGCATTTCTCCACGGCTCTTGGTGCTGAGGCACAATAAATTAAACAAGTTTCTTTTTCAGAATATGTTAATTTAATTTCTTTGAATTAAATTGGTAGGAGTACAATTCTTTACCAAGAACGATGTTAAACAATTAATGATCCGAAAATGACTTAATGGAAGAATTAATTATACATGGAATCATGACTAATAAGTAGGGTTTCTTTTTTGAAGTAAAAAGTACTAGTAAAGTAAAAGTACGTAAGAGAAATTAAGACACTAACCTAGTCCAATAGCTTCCTTTCCTTTCATGATACGTAAACGCTTGCATGATTCAACAAACATCCTGGTTGACATAAAGAAAAACAAACCATGTTATTTATAGTTATGAAATAATTAATTACATAATAATGGGGCGGTCTCAAAATATATGGGAGGCTGTTTCGAAAATTTTTCATGGTTTATCAATGCTATATGTGCGTGTTCATTGTCATCTGGAAAAAAAATGACATCTCAAAATACATATTGTATACATTATGACGTTTCTTGGTGCATCAATAATTAAACAAAACAACAACACTAATTGGTATAGCATAATAAAAGGATTTTAGTTATTCTTTTGCACATGAACATGATTAAAAAATTAAGATGATAACACATTATTTCCTTAGAACATGCATAATATTTTACGCAAAGTTTCTTAGATAAGGACTTGTTTGAAGTAACATTGTGCATATCAAGTTCCTGTCTTCTTATTTCTGCCTTTTGTGTTCCATATTCTTTTTCATTGAAACTATTACAAGGTCAAATTATTGCAACCAAAATAATTTCTGGTCATCAAGTGGAGGAAGAACAAAACTTACTCCCATGGCACATCACCGACAAGCATCCAGTCGCCATCCCTGTCTTCATAGGTCGGGACATAGTCGGAGCTATTCAAAAGATCCATCAACTTGCTCTCATTCATGAAATCCTTGAAGCCTTGGGATTCACAATTTCCTTAAATATATCAAGAACACACCAATAATTAATACCACATCGAATAAGCTGCACGATTCAATTTTATATTCACATATACGATTACTTCCCTTACTATGAAATCAAATTTAAGATCCATATGTTTTATGATTATATTAAAGACAAAAATAAATATTAATAATATAAAATAATTTTATATTATCTTTTAATTATAAATTATTATTATGTATGCTAAATTTATTAATTTTTATATAATTATCTAAAAAATTATACCGATTGTTTGACAGTGTAGAAAATATGACCGTGTTATTAAATTCTATATTAATATATATGAATGTTATCTCAATAAGAATTTAAATAAAAGTTACGCATATATACATAGTTTTTTTTATAAGCTACATAAACAACATTAATGTGGGGGTAAATTGATTAGTTACCAATGGTGAAGGAGCTAAACATTTTGCCCAAGGCATCAGAGAGCTCTGGGTAACTCTTGTACATCTTCAAGTCAACTTTGCGGAGGTAAGGTGCTCCATCCATGCTAACTTTGACAAAGCTTGCATTAGGGCTGTTCTTTTCGCTTTCCTCTCCACCGTTGCTCTTTTGGGCTGCAAACATGTTCTTCCGGAAAGACCTCACGGGTGGCCATCCCACCACTTGCGCCCTAAAATGTTCATTTTGTTTTGATTCATTAATATTCGTATAATCACTTCATAGTTACAGGGGTTGGGGATGGAATTATGCATATAATGAAACTAAACTTAAATCAATTAATCATATATATATATATATATATATATATATATATAGAAATTAAAGTTCACCGATCAGTTTCCTTGAAGAACTAGTTGATTAGCCTTAAAATTCATAACTTGGCTGCCCATCAAGACTGAGAATATGGAAATTTGGTTTCTGTTTATGGCCATGTTAATCCAATTCTACAAATAGATAAGCATCTATATATATATGGATTTGCTTAATTAATTGTTTCATTCATAGCATGCTAATTAACAGTCTGCAAAAGAAGATATACATCATGATACTGTTGGCACCAAAATAAATCAGATTTCACACCAGCAGATATATATCATCACAGCTTATAGAATTGGCTAGTAGATATGTAAGGCTATTGGTATTATTAACCGTATATGCAAAACTAGCTACCCAAACTATTTGAAGGCATGCAGATCGTATTTCTTGCAAAAAAGGTATCTGAGAGCTAAAGGAATCTAGAGTTTTAATTTTTATTGTTTCTCTCTCTCTCTCACGAATCTATTAATCAGCCAGTGTCATTAATTTCTTCTTTATTTTTCATGATCTATCCTTTTGGCTTCCGTTTCTAACTGTTTCCCATTCGGGCACCCCAAATTAGCCTTACCATAAATATAAGCCCAATATTATATGTATATGTTTAATTCCATGCAAGATCAAGTTACAAATAGAAAAATTTAACAGAACAAGTCCCCTTCTTTCAATTTTACACATGCATATGCAAGAAAAATAAAATTAGTGACAAAATGATTTATATGTAATAATTTTCTTAAAAAAAATGTGACTAAACATTTTGTAACTTCAAAATTAGTGACGAAAAACATAATTTCCGTCACTAAGTTTGGTCTATTGATTTTTTGTATGCTAATGTATTCAATTATTTTAAATTAGTACTTACTTGGCAGGAGGCTTGGCGGGATCAGGAAGCAGAAGGGTCTTCTCCTTCGGCGAAGTCTTTGTCTTCTCACGTGGATCTGCACCATCATCAGCAGCAGCTTCCTTGGGTGAGAGGTTAAGCATCAAATCAACCGTGGCTGTTTCATCAGTTTCAGTCTCAGAGAACCCTCTCTTCCTCACTCCTAATTCCGCAGCAGCAGCTTCAGTTGTTGCCGTGGTTCCATTTCCAGGGAGACCTAGTCCCAATCCCAGCCTCAGCTCAGTTTCCTCAAACACCATCTCCTTCTTCTTCTTCTTCTTGTTTCACTCTCCTAATTCTTTTTCTTCCACTTTATGATTATTACACTTTCTCTCTCTAAAAAGCATTCAGGGACTTGGTTGTGTTGTACAATAATAATAGTGAGTGGGGTGAGGTATAGGGGCAGGCACGTTATTTCGTTGGGGGGGAGCCCTTAAGTTTGGGTGAGGCTGGCATTAATACAATTATGCATGGGGTGCTTTGTCATTTTAACTAGTTTATGGAGCAATGGGCTTGTGCCACGTGGAGGAATGTGCGACCGAGACCTTTACGACCTTGTTGGGATAGGCAATGACAATGTCATGTTATCTTCCTATGATTGTTGAGTGGAACAAGTGGAAGTGGTTGCCCACTTCTTGCTAGCTTATCTATCTCCTTTTTCATTCATTTTTTTCTTTTCTATTATTATCACTCCTAGGGTTTCCTCATTTCACGAATACGGTAAATTTTTACTACTTACTATTCCTATTTTCTTCCGTTTATCATTCATTTAAAGCTAGCTAATAGATATATCATGTATATAACTATGTATCATGTATAACTTCTTTCTTTTTGGCTAGTATCTTTTACTGCACGCACATTGCACACACACACTCACGAATAGAAACATGTGAATTGGCAACTGTAAATGATTTTTCTTATTTGAGGAAAACGAAAATGGAAGGTACTTTATGTATCTTTCGTTGTGCTGACAATGTACATTGCATTAAGGTATTCTTCGTCGAGCAAAGATCATCATCGTTGCAGGGTGCGAACCGCGGTATTTTCATCTTTGGATTTAGCAACAGTTAATGGTCAGTCTGGGATCCGTGATTATTCTGGGACCAGTCAACAAGACTCTAAACTCAAGGACTTCACTTCTCAAGTGTAGATTCCTATATATGCTGACGATGCTTTGAGAAAATGACTTTTTATATGTACGAAACTAATTCAGAAATAGATAATTTAATTTGTAACTATATTCATGCATCATCAGTTTTCTGTGTAGTTAATTCGTTCTTCTCTCTAGCTAGTAGGCTAACTATACATAATATAGTATAGCTTTAATTTCGTAATTAATATAACTTTAATTGTCAATGAGAGTAGCCATATAGGCACAGCATATATATTAATTAAGCCAAAATAAATTACTGAAAAGATGACCATTATTGATCTCTGACGAGGAGAATTTTGTTCTAGCGATTGCTATAAATATGTATGTATTTCTCACATGTCTTTAACTAAGAATCTATATTAGCGGGTGGGAGTAATTGTCAAACTTAATGCGTTAGTTATTTCTGAAATAGGACACGTAGCTTATTAAGAACCATGGAAGTTCAGATTCATGTTCTGTGGCACAGAATCAAAGCATATACACAAAATGAAAATCATCATGCTTTGGGTTGGCGGGTAGCCTGCATTTTAAGTACACTTTCTGATTAAAGTTTTTCGACACAATTAGTTTTGTCCCATTTGTTAATCGCCTTCTTATTCTTAATTATATATAATCCACGTTATATATCGATCAAAACTAAGAATGGATCATTAGTGTCTTAATACGTTACTCACATAATTTAAACATGCTTTTTTTTACATGTTAACTAAGAATTATATTGGGATGTGCCAAGTGCTGAAGATGGTTCACCAACAGAAATTTGTGGGAGCAAAAGTAGATATATGAGAGGCAAATTTAACTGTTTGTTGTTACAGCGTGCATGTGTACTGGATTTTGTGGTATATTGATATGGAGATGTTGCTTTAGAAATGCACGAGCACAAGTTGACTTTGGCCACATATATGGCCTCCCTTTCAACATTGGGGCAAACCAACGACCGTGAGAAAAATAAAAGAAACTGAAGATCGTGTCTAAGATTTTCCTAGCCAAGCTAGTTAGTTACACCCCGTGTTACAAACACCGAAATCTTGTTTGGCCATGGCTTTGATTTGTGGGATAACTGTGATCCTCATAATATAATGCATATATATTCATGGACATCCTCTTAAGGAAAATGATTTAGTAATCAAGTCTATTGACATCCAGCAAAGAAAAAAGAAAATCACTTCTGGATTTTGAAGATTATAACTTCTTGTCAAAGCATCTTTTACATATGTGTATGAGAGTGAAAGAAAATAACATTTATACATATAATTATGAAAGATTAAGAATAAAAGGTTATTTATTTAAAATTACGTGATAATTTTTTTTTAAATGTTAATTTTAAAAAGCTTCCAATTTTATGTTGAGAAATGTTCGGGAATTTTGTAACACTAGGAACTCTCTAACATACCACCTCATTGATTAATTTTTATCTAAAATTATAAAATTAAGAGAAGTATATATTAAATAAGATGTGAGAATTACAAAATTTTATCATTTTAAATAAAATTTAATTAATAAGTTTGTGTGTTTAAAGAATATGTTCTTAGTATTAATTATGTTTAAATTTAATTATTTATGATAAAATTTAAAAAACATTTTTAATTCCTTTATTTTGATGTAAAGAAAACTCTCTCAATTTAATACATTTTCTTTTAATACAAACTGGGTTGAGTGGAGTAAAATATGGTCTCCTATATGACAATTCTCAAGTTTGAGTATCATCACCTTTTTTTATGGGTCGGGTGAGATAAATGTTAGTTTTTTTTATAAGTGTTTTTTGAATACAAAAAATTTTCTTGGTATAGATTGGCATACCATCTTACCTCTCTAAATTTTTCTATACAAATTAAACAAATAAATAATAATTCTTATAAACTGTAGCTCCAAATTCTTTATTTCCATATCCCAATCACTTTACGATTACAAAACTATAACGAACATTTATGTTTAGGAGATATATTGTCAACTTAAATACTTAACCTAATCAATGATTTGACTTTTGTGCCACATATATACTCATGTTTTAATTAACTGTAATAATTCTGTTGTGCTTATCTCTTTTTTGGTGCTATTAATTAAGTATAATACTTTTAGTGTATGTAATATTTTTTCTTGTTTTAGGCACATCATAACTATTTTATACTAATATGAACATATATATTCTGCTAAAAAGTACATACATACATCGAAGTAATTAATCAACAAGTATGATAAAACCATACATTTTTAATTATCCCGCTTATTGGCATATTTATGTACTTTTCCCATAAAGCAAGAGCATTTTATTATAATCTTTGGCCCTCTTTTGATACTTTGTTCAAAATAAAAATTCCATTCGGTTTTGATAGAGAAATTCTTAAATGCACCTAGAGTAAGACATTTTTCTTGCTCTAATCCATTTATTGTTTGACATGTCAGCATTGTGGATCATTGTTATTTCCTATATTAATAACACAGAAAAAAAAAACTATCATTAATCTACCTAGAAAAATTAAAAATTATCATTAATATAGAAAATAACAATAACCTACAATGTTGATATGACGAACAATAAATAAATAAGAGCAAGAAAAATGTCTTACTCTAAGGGCACCTAAGAATTTCTCGTTTTAATGACCTTCATCATGCAAAAGCTTGGGTGGTCCTACACTATTTCAGCAAAAAGAAATATATAGCTTGGAGTTACCTTGGTTTAATATACTTTTCTCAAGAGTCAAGGGTAAAATAAAGTGTAAATGGAAGACTTTTGTTGAACACGAATTTCACATATGGAGGGAAAACAATGGTAGGTCATCCGTAAAATATGAAATAACATGAGGGGGAGAGAATAACGATTAAGCATTGAAGATAGGTACCAAATTAAAATGGTGAAGCAAGTAATATCCCTCTTACCATATTCCCGCATCGCCCCTAATGTGGTATTGAGAGGGAAGGGTGGAGGTAAGTGGGACCCAAGGGTAACAGAGCCATGTGGTAAGATTCATTGGCTAGAGGTGGATGAAGTGTGAGGGCCCACAAAAGAGCCCATGTGACTTTGTTGGCCGTATGTACCCTTAAGGGTCAAACCCTATCCCATGTGCGCCGCTGCAGTGCACCCCACTCACTTCCCCTTCAATCCCCACTCAACATCCTCTCTTCTAAATCTAATCTTTTTTATTTTTTTTTATGGATTTAATGTATTTCTCAGTCTGAAAATTAGCAACTATTTATTTATTTTTATATTTAATTATTATTAATAAAAAATAATCCTATTCGAATCAATCAGATAAAATTATTATTAACTATTCCTATATATATCTGGAAACTAATATATCAAAATACTGAAATTTATTCAATAAGTTCTCAATCTTTTAATAAATATTCTCTCATATACTTACCTAATAATAATGAAATCCCTAATCATATTTAAGCAACATTTTTATTTGCAATCATATTATACATTATTTTATTTATATGAATATATGTTTTACACTGCTGTTTAGATATCACTAACGCCCATATGACTCAACCGTCAACAATGAACAAGAACAATGATTCCTACAAATGGGGCAAAAGTAAATCATACATTTTGCGAAACCTTTCCCTGCATTTCTGTTCCTCACTTATTTGTTCAATATAAAATCCTTGAAAATATTCCTCCAATGACGATGAGCATATGCCTTCAGCAATCACCACCAACAAAGTCTGATTAATTGGAGAAGGAGGCTGAAAGACACACAAAGAGATCATGTTATAACCAAAAATGATTTATTCTGCCTTTTGTTGTGGCTAAAAATAATTGCTCAATGATTATTTTCATCATTGATCTTAGATATTGCTAGTTTATTCACAGGCCGGTGGTTTAAACATTAAACACTAAAAATATTAAGGAGGTCAGACTCTTAGATAGGGTCTCATGATCTAGCGTACGTGGAGCAGAAAAACCAAAAGAACAGAAAGTGATTAAAAAGTTACATAACATATCATATTATTTGTGGTGCCAAAGAGAGACCTCGTGCCCTTAACCTAAGCTAAAATAACATCATCTGCTTGTATAAAACTAACTTGCTTTTCCAAGCGTAAAAAGTTTGGTTCCTTTACTTATTCTGAATGATATATATATAATCCAATATGGTGCTTTCGTTGAGCTTCATGACAAACTTCAAATTCGGTTCCATGGTTACTAAAATTGTGCACACAGCGATAAAGGGTTCCCCTCTCTTGATTATACCACCCACCAAATCTAATAACCATGGTACTTAGAATTTCCATGATGTGGTTTTTTGTCAATTTTTTCAGATACTATTTGTGTCAGTACTGCACATGCCACTGGTCTCGGGTACTAGCTATCCAGGGTCGACTTTAATTTGCAAAAACACAACACAGAACATAGGCACTGCTACGATAAATTAATTGAGTTCTGTTGTATACCAGCTAGCTAGGCTCATTATTTCACATGCATATAACTCACATATTTGGCTATGCAGACTATAGATCTAGCATGTTACATATTCTCTTTCATGAACAAAGGCTTAGTCCTTTACTTAACCTTACCATTATCTCTTTGCTGACTTGTGTGACATGCATGTTTCTTTTTATAAAATAAGGGTAACAAGAGAACTTTTTCATTTTCGTATAAGAGGAGCCTTATGTTCCACATGTTTTGTCTCTCTCCCTTTGTTTTTGTTATTCATAAGAAAACCAAAAAGAACAAAACAAGAATAAGCCTAATGTTGAAATCAACTCTATGCTAATAAGAGAGTTGTACTAAGCTCAGGAGGTGGGTGCAAATCTCCCAACCAGATCAATCAATTCTCGCACATCTCTTAGATATACATGTCATTTAACTTGTGATGTTGTTAAAAAAATATAATTTTTCAATCTCATTATAATTGTAGTCCTAATTTATTTTTTATACAAATAAAAAAACTAATAAATAGATAAAAGAGAGTGACAATTTTACTAAATTAACCTTATTATTATTAATCTTTTTTGTTGAAAATGATGTAACATAATGGTAGTTATTAAGGATTTAAATGAAAAAGAATAATTAATACTACATTGAAAATATAAAATGATATCATTTTGGGACACACTTTTTTTATTAATAATGTTTGTTCCTTTTATATGATTTTTTCAAATTTTTAGATGTATTAATTATTTTTTCCTACATATTTTATTTAATTATTGACTCTCTAAACATTAATAAAAAGTAATTAACTGAATAGATAAATAAGAAAAAGATAATATGAATAAATGACAAATTTAATACGGTAATTAAATTAATTATTTTTTTTGAAGAACATAAATTAATTAAAAAAAATTATAATTAAACCGGAAAGAGGAAAAAACAAAGAATTTACATAGAAAATAAAGTTAAGAAGATAGAAAACATATGCTAGAATTTCAGTTCAGTGATTTAATATAAGGCCTGCACAAATAAACAAAAACAGATATAAGTAGGATTCGCTTGTAGTTTGAGCTTACGGAATTTCAAACATATCCAACTTTTTTGTTTTTGGTATAAACGACAGAAAGAGGATTTAAAGCATTATAGTTTTGCAGATGACTGTGAGAGAGTGGAAATTGCTTTGAAACCCTCAATGCCAGAGCGCAAAAGCCAAAAGGGAGCAACTAGATCCTGACATCGTTCCAAATTTCTCCACCATTTATTGTAATCAATATTAGCGGATAGAAATTAACCATAAAAAATTCAAAATACTAGAAAATGTTGGTTATCTCTGGGAGTACATATAGCTATTTAGGTTCATGGGTTCTCACTTGGGCCTTTACTCGCCAATGAGATAATAGGCAAAAGAAACAAGATAATGATAAACCATATATTCTCTTTTGGCGTGTATGAGATAAAATGATGCTGTGTATGAGATAAAATTATTTTAGATATGATTACATTAAATACAAAGCAATAGATATAACCATCAGTGACCGATTTGGAAATATTCTATTAGTGAGAGTAAGAAACTAGTTTATAATATTTTCATAGAAAAAATATTATATTTTTACCAAGTGTATAATTTCACAACAAAAAATCTAAAATATATAGCTAATTTTTATAAATTATAACTGCCCTCCATGCATTTCATATTTTGCAAATATATTGTATGATATTTTCATTGTGAAAACACATAACGAAAAAAACTCGTTAGGCATATAATTAAACAATCTTTCAATCAAAAGGACCGGAGGTAGTAATTTATACTTCTTTTTCTTCTTTTTTTTTGGTATGGTGAGATAAAAAGAACCAAAAAAAAAAAAAGGAAAAAAAGAAGACTACATCCCTCTCAAGAAAGTAACACTTGCTACATCAGCAGCCAGCTGCATACTGATGACAGGACGGGAAAGATCATAAATAACCAAGAAATTAAAAAGTCTCCATATAGCTCCTTTCTTAACAAGACCATCATATTGGTTCCCTTAATCAAGATTTCCTAAATTTTATAATTTTATTCTTATTTACTTTCTTTTGTTTTATATTTAAGTCTTAACTAGATTAATTATTGTTCTGTAATTTATTTATTTTTTCAATTTTTTTTAATTTAACTACTTCTATGTTATTTCACAATATCTTATTTTAATATTTATTAACTCTTAAATTTCATTTAAATATGAAAAGAAGTTAAATATTTGTTTTACGTAAAAAAATGAAATCTATTCATCAAATATTTTACTTAAATATTTATTAAAGTTTCAAGTTTTAATTAAATATTAGTTAAATACTTTATTTGTTTAAAAATTGGTATTTATGATCATTAATATTTTATTTAAATATTTATTAACTATTAATCATAAAATTAGTTAACTATTTTGTTTATTTAATGT
>PYAF01002668.1:1885669-1934013 GCA_007407185.1 Glycine tomentella | reverse complement strand
CAAGTTTAATTTTTTTTAAAAAAAAAAACAAGTAAACTAAAAAGTAATAACAAAATCCTACCTTATGTAAAAATGGATAAAATAAATAAATTTAATAAATATATTAAAATAATAATAAAAAATAAAGTAGAAGTTAAAACACTACTTGAAATTACGTCTCACAGAATACTACAAACTATTAAAATAAGCATATTTATCCAAAGCTACTAACATAATCAAACAAGTTTTTGGCTAATAAAAAGAAAAACTTAAAAGCTTAGTTAAAATGTTTGTCAAACATACTTTAAATAACTAGCTAGCTAACTAAACAAGTTAACTTATTTTAGACCCTTTAAAACTTTAATTACTCGTTTTATATATAAACATCTTGGACAATCATTTTATCTCAATGGATATCGTAAATTTCCATGCATGATAAATTCTAAATTGAGGGGAGCTGGGGAAGAAAAGAATAAAACCAATGACTTAAACGAAACTCGATGAACAGCATGATGGATCAGTACACAAGGGGTGGCAGTGATTGTTTGTGGTCATAGTGGGTTGTAACAGAGATGTAAGAGTAACATTGGTTGTCGGCAATAATGGAAGCTTTGGAAGGAGTATGCTGATTTCCATTTTCCATGTAGGGTCGGCGGCGGTCGTTGGTTTCGGAGTGTTGGATTATCACGGCTTGACTTTAATTTGTGGAGACTCAATTAACGTCACGGTCTCACACGGTTTTTGGTCTTTGATGTATGCATGCATGTGTTTTCTTATTTTCTTATTTTGCGTAGTAGAAGGGCTATGACATGATCCATCATCGGATGCTAAATGTATTGTATTGTAGTGTTATCATATATATAGAGATTTGAAATCTAAATTATCACTTATATACAAGTGTTATATATATACAAAGTAAACACTTTAATAAGAACATATGAATATTGTAAAAATATTATATTATTATTTATTTAATCATATTTCTCACAATTAAATTATGTAATTATGATCTCTTTGTAGTTGTAACAGACCATAACGCCTTAAGCGAGTCAATCAACAATAGTGTGTCAAGAGCTTTCAAACACATGCACTATTTGACACTTTCAAACAAATTACAACACACACACACGTCATCTATAAGAAGATAGATAATGAAGTTAGGGTTTGAAAATAAAGTTATAATTAGAGATAGAAGATCACCTATAAATGAGCACAAGTTAGGGTTTGAAATATGAACAAGCTGAGAACAAAGGAATTTTTTAGAGAAAAAAAATGAAGATGGTATAAAGAGACAACAAAGACTAAAGTCATATATAAGCGAAAGACAAATGTCGCCAAGGTGCCTAATTTGATGGACAAAAAAAGCCATCAAGAGGTGCCTTTAATATATTGAAAACACTTTCCTCGGTACATCTTGCATTAGTCAAACCAGAGAATAAAGTTTGAAAACTAGAGTGAGAACAAAAATGTGTGTTATTAAAAATTTGGAAACTTATATATATTGAAGGTTTGTAGATCGATCAATTGTACTAAGAATGCATCTAGAATTTTTTTATAGATTGATTCTTAGTACAATTACTTAAGAAAATCTTGTTAAATTGTACTAAGAACCGGTCAATTAGTTTATTAGAAAATAGAAATATATGCAAAATCTTGTGAAAATCAAAATTAAAGTTACAAATGACTTCAAAATTATACTACTGAGATATAATTTTATTTTATTTTTATCAATCGATAAAGAATTAATCTAAAAATACTTCTACATCAACGGTTAGTGCAACTGAGATCTTGAAATTATTTTTTATATAGATTCTATGGAAACTAATCCAGAATATGCATAATATATTATTAAAAAAATGTCACTTTATCAGAAAAATGATTTAAATTTTACGGTCAAAAATATTTTTTTTGGTAACCATGTTAGTATTTTTAGAAGATTATGAAATTACTATGCCAATTTACTTTCATTATTCATTTATTTAAGATATTTTAAGACTATTTTAACTAATATTTATAATTTAGACGTGATTATTGATACTCCACATAGTAATACTTGCTCTAATTACTATACATTTTCAGATTTATTGAATATCAATTAATTGTGTGTTTAGAAATAAAGAGATATAAAATTTGAATAATTCAATCTAGTTGAAGCAATTTTAAATCGAACATGTCGTATTATATTTTTTAACCCAAAAATTAATCCAATTAATCAAGGGCTATGTCCAATTTAAAACAAGTTTCACATCGATCTTTGATAAATCTTCAATAAGGTGGGGATTAGGAACATCAAATGGGGAAAGTTTATGATTATATTGTTACTTAGAAGGTAAGTAGAGAGGAAAGTGGTAGAAATTAAAGAGGTAGGTGAGTCCATGCATTGCACCCACACCCACTGCCCACGGGATTTGAATTCCCATGACAATTCCAACGCTAATAATATTGTCCACACTCACATGATCATGATTCATGACCATCCAATGAACAACATCCATGTGGGACCTCTATCATTATCACATGTACCAACGCCTCGTGATCCAACGCTCCACGATTCGCGCCTCACATCCCACCGTGGTCCCCACCTTGTTCCCCTATTGTCCCCCTCTCACCCTTACAACGTGTTCTTTCATTGTCCCTTATGTTACCGGCAGTTATATCTGTCCTTCGGAAACCCCACGTCAGGCGGTCCTTCAACCGTGTGGTGCGGGCCCCACAAAGAAAGACTACAGCGTTTCCTTGTCGGAGTCTGATTGGTCCGTGAAAAAGCGCGTGTCACAGGCGAAGGTGGTTGGTTAGCACTTCATGATTTTTTGTAAAATTCATGCACCCATGAGAATAAGTCACCTAGATATTGTCCCACACTATTGTTGCTATAAAATTAATGAGCCACCCACTAGCCTTGCACCACAACTTGCATCTCATTTCTCAATTCTCACATTATTATTATTCACATCTCTCTCTGTCTCCCCCAAGAAATTCAACAGAGTTTTGATTAATTTGAAATTATTCAAGTGATCATCAAGAAATGGTGAATCCATTGGGAAAGTACGAACAAGAGCTTAATCTCGAGGCTACGGAGTTGAGGTTGGGGTTGCCTGGAAGCGATGAGCCTGAGAAACGTTCTGTTGTTAGAAGCAACAAGAGATCTTCACCAGAAGCAAGTGAAGAAGAGTGCATAAGCAAGGGCAACATGAATTCTTCTGATGGTGGTTCTGATATCACAAGTGATGACCAAGACAACGTTGTGCCACCTGCAAAGTAAGTGATATATATCCTTTTAGTTTTCCAAAATGGTGACAGAGATAAAAGAGAAAAATATAGATACAATAGATGATATAATCCAATGAAAATAAAAAAGATAAAGAAAAATGATACTATACGTGTTAATTACATGTTTAGAAATATGCATGAGTTTGATATGAATTATGATTAAACTTTGGAACAATGAATAATGAAAATATTGGCATGTATATGTAGGGCACAAGTAGTGGGATGGCCACCGGTTCGATCATATTGGAAGAATAGTCTACAACAAAAGAAAGAAGAACAGGGTGAAGGGGCTGGGATGTACGTGAAAGTTAGCATGGCAGGTGCACCTTACTTGAGGAAGATAGATCTAAAGGTTTACAAAAGCTACCCAGAACTCCTCAAGGCCTTGGAAAACATGTTCAAGTGCACATTTGGTAAGAACCTAGAACAATTAAGTTTAAGATAATCTTCTCTCTCTTTTTTTTTTTTTTTTGGCTTGTTACGATTTGGCATATATATGTGTATGTTGAAAAGAAGAATAAAGTTGTAAATGCTTGTGATCCAGGTGAATATTCGGAAAGGGAAGGGTATAATGGATCTGAATATGCTCCAACTTATGAAGACAAGGATGGGGATTGGATGCTGGTTGGAGATGTTCCATGGAAGTAAGTTTCTTCTCCTAAATCTGTTCTTTGAATTAACTAGTAGTAATTATTTGTTGTTATTTTAATCCATCTTAAAAGATTATGTTTTTGCTAAGCTTATGTTAAATATTGCAGCATGTTTGTGTCATCCTGCAAGAGGCTGAGAATTATGAAAGGATCAGAAGCAAAGGGGTTGGGTTGTTTTTGACCCAAAAAACAAAGCAGGACCATCATGCAATACCCATGTCCAAAACATGGAGCAAAGCAATTTGCCGTGACGTCATCCATCGGAATTTCTTCTGTTTGGAATATGCAAGCTAGCTAGCACTTGGCCTCTGTGAATGGTCATATAAATTAGCTTATTGAAAAGAGAGATGCACATACACGATTTCATTTTTTTCTTTATTTGTTTATTTCAAAAGCTAGGTGACTTTTTAGACCTGCTTAAAACACTTCCAAATTCTCAAAGCCTAAACCAGAAATGAAAACTGTAATGAAATGAGAAGAGATCGAATAAAAGCAAAGAAAAAAAATGCTATTTTAATTGTGTAGACTATATAGAGAGTATATATATATATATATATATATATATATATATAATATTTTCGTTTGTCATGTGTCTGGTTACGTACAAAATATATATACAAAGGGATCAAGAAGTTGGAACTTCCATTCTTTGTTTCGATTTTTCTTCTCTTCTTTTTCATTTGATTTGATCTAATCTATTTTTCTACTTCATTTTAAGTGTTGATTACGGCATATTTCATTTGATGCATGTTTCGTAATTTTGATGCCAATTATTCTATTTCACGATGATCTTTGATTACCCACTTTTTAAACAATTAATAGATCAAATAGGGTAAGGCCACCCGTTTTTAAATAAGGGTCGTCTCGTAAGAATATTACAATTCTGAATTTAATTCCTATAAAGTCAAAGAAGGTATGAAGAGAAAAAATACAAACAACTGTAATAACTCTTTATTTAAGTTAAAATAAGTTGGAAACTTAATTAATTCATTTTAAATATAAGCAAAGCAAGTATAAATACATCCTTTTCTTTTCCACTATACGCACTTTATTTTAGAACAACTAAATAGTAACTCATGCTTTGTTTGCGTATAATATTAGTTTAAAGTCCTCGTAAATTTTCAACCAAATTATAAATTCATATTTCAGAATTTTATATTCTGTAAGATTTGGAATTTCTTCTAATTCAGTAACAGAAAGTGTATCCATATTTTAAGAATTTGAGGATGAATAACAAAGTTAGTGTTCTACATTAAACAAATGATTATGGATCCATATATAGGTTTAATGCATAAAAAACTTAAAATTATTATATGCAGTACGTATGTCAATGTACAAAAGTACTCCGAGCCAGCATCCAATCAGAGGGTTCAATGGAGTATTAGCACAAAGTACGTATGTTCAATGGAGTATTAGCATATTTCTGGAGCCATCATGAGGTAAATAAATTCTTCTTGAATTCACGCAAAACTTGATCTCAAATTTGTTATGGGGATCTATATCCTATCGGTAGGATAACCTTTCCAAACATCTACATCGACCCCGTTCATCTTATACTAATCGGATTCATATTCTTTCGTTCACGAAATCACGGATGTTTTCACTATTTACAAAAACTTATTTTGATAAGAGATAGACTCATAAATTGAAGCATTTTAATACACTGTAAAAATAAATATCATGTACTAATAGAAGAAAATCTTAGTAGTGTGAGCATCTAGTACTTTGTTTCACAGAAGTTTTACAATTACAGCATTATATTAGTATGAAAATTGTGAAATTTTAGTAGAATACGTCATGTATTAATATATTATGATGTTTTAATAATGTATATCAAATTCTTGTTCCAATAGAATTGTCTGTTATAATCTGTAAGGGAAATAACAAATCAATTTCCCTACTGTGAGATTTTATAAAGAGTATTGAAAAAGATAAAGAGAGCAAATGTGGGCATCAATCATTTTTTACTGTGAAAATTTTATTCAATATAAGAAGAAAAAATGTGATGAAAAGAAAGACTCTACTGTTTTTTATTTTAGTATGCACTAGTATTTTTTAATTCGCTTCCAACCTGTGGATCGGAATACATATATGACATAATAATAATGTTTAAATATATTTTTAATTCTTATAATTTAATATTTTATTTTATTTTTTGTATTTATAATTTTTTTTTATTTTTAATCATTACAAATTAAATTTATTTTATTTTTAATCCTTAGATTGCATTTTGAATGGTGAAAAAATGTTATTTAAAAAGTTATAACAATGAAAAATAAAATAATCATAAATTGTGAGGACTAAAAAAATAATTTTTCAACAGTAAAAAAATATATTAAATTACAATAACTAAAAACATATTTAAATCCATCATAAATCACAAATTTCATCCTTAAATTAATTGAATTAATTAATATCATCTGTACTAAATACTTCCTATTTTCTAAAATAAGAAAAAATATAAATAATCTCCCAAATATTAGTGCCCAAATAGTAAAAAATATATTTTAAGTTGGTCTCCAAAAATTAATCAAATATATTATCAACTTAAAACGAAACTAATAATTATTCAATATCACGAAAAAATATTTATATAGTTTTATTATTTAGAAATTACTTACAATAGAGAATAATACTAAGAAAGCAAATTAATGTGGTTCATTCCAAATTTCCAATATAAAACAACTGTCATCAAATATGATGACAGTTTGCTCTCATACTTCTTTCTAGAAGATACTTAATTAAGATCTTACTAGCCCTCCGGGCCGGGATCTGGCTTTTGATATTAACAATAATTCATTTGATGAAGTTGTTCAGTTAAAACATCTTTTTTTTTTTTGTTTTTTACTAGTACTTATAATTTCAACCAAATTAAGATGAACTAAGATCTGAGTGAATTTACAGTACTGTTAGAAGTAAGAATCGATAACGATTGAATTTACAATACTGTTAGAACTTAGAAGTTATATTACTGCACGTGATGAAGTGGTAAATATATGAAAAAGTTGGGCAAACAAAGAAAGCATGTTTAATTTTCTATGAAGACATGATCATATATAGAGTTTGGGTGTGCATGTGCACTGTGACATCAAATTATTGCTGAAGAGAGGATTGAGTTCAAAACTCACTCAGTGTTGTGGTGGGGCAGTGTCCATACCTGTGGCATTGCAATATTAACAGGAGCATAGGATCTTTCGTAGTTGGCAGGCATGGTTACGTCATGTACTCATAAAAAGTAGAGAAGATATACTATACAGGAATCCTTATCCGATAAACTTGCTTCAATTGCTAGCTTGTGTGGTGCCATAGGATTCTGCCATTTTCGCCAGTTCCATGACGTAGACGCTTGATTTAATTAACTTGATCAAGGAATCTTATTCATTTATGCAGCAAGTTGGAGTGTGTGTCACTGTCTACGAATTGAGAGTTTGGCGTGCCTAACTATCTCCGATAATTACCTTCCCAATTCCAATACTGTGTTATATATCAGCTCCATTAGCTAACAAATTATATATGCAGTAGCAATTAGTCAAATCTTCTCTTCTGATATACGTCTTATTTAGTTTCTTCTCCTTTATAATAAGTAGAAAGGGTTTCAACAAGTAATAATTACAACAGAAATGCTAATTTGTACGAAACTGTTTTTGTGACATTGGCACAAACTGTGGTCCGTGAGAGCAATAGATTAACACACTGCTGAGTTATTTTTATTCCCCCCCCCCAGCATAATAGCATATATTCATGTGACACATGCTAAGCAGATGCATAAATATGATTAATTTTGTCTTATAAGTTATTACGATCGAGTAAGTGAATAAAATTGTATAAAATTATTTATTTGTACTAATGATTGAATAAGTCTTTTTTTCTAAAGGATTGAATAAGTCTTTTAAACAAAAGTATAAGTTACCTGTGGAAACAATTTTACTAAAATATCAGGAGACTTCATATATATATTACGGGTAAATATTTAGGTGATTAATGGTAAAAGTTGAAAAATTGACAAACATAGTAGTTAACCATCATTATATATTCAAGCAACATGTAACCCATGATAAATTGCATAAATTTAACGAAGTCATAAGTCCTACTCATCATTCAAAAATATTTTGAATAATTTATTAAAATTGTAAACAATATATACTTCTTCATGAACACTTAGTTAAAAAAAACATAAGTAAAAATGAAATAAGTTTTTTTTTTCATAAGCTCAAGTTAACTTATGAATAAATTATAAATCAGCTTTTATGGAAGTTAATATATCAATTTTTATAAATTAATTTGTGCATAGTCTAATTTTAACTTTTAAACTTTTTTTATATTTTATAAGTATTTATGAAAAATTTTATCCAAATAGATCGACTCAATATTATTGACATGACAAATAATTTGGTAGAAGTATATTCTTAAAAATAAAGTTGTAAAATAGTATTCAAAAATGATAAATTATAATTTTGGTCTTCCTTTAATTCTTGATCAACTGTTTTGATCCTCCTATTTTTTTTCTAGCAATTTTAGTCTCCAAATTTTAAAATATACAATTTTAGCCTAATTTTTAATTTTGCGTACATAGATCATTTAATTTAATTGTTGATTATTGATGTGTCAATATTTTAATGAGATGAAAATTAATATTTAACAATTAAAAAAATAATTTAATTGATTAAAATGTAAATATATGTAAAAATGAAGATTGGATTAAAATTACAGATTTTCCAAAATCTGAAAACTAAAATTGCAGGAAAAAATAAGACCAAAGTCACAGAAATTAAAAGGAGACTAATATTGAATTTAGCCTATTAAATGTTTTTGATAGGATCAGTTGAATTTGAACAATGAAACGGTTTCTAGCAACTTGTTAGATTGATTATGCACATGAAGTAGTATGAACCAATTTAAAATACCAAACAAATCACAATGAAAAAGGACAATTAGGGTTGAAAATTGAAGAAGTTAAACACTGATAGTAGAAGAAAGAAGCAAGTTGCAAGAGGAAAGTGACTGAAATGGCCAACAATATTATCGCAAAGCAGAAGCACGGTGGGAAAATAACTGGGAAAGGAATCACAACAGCGGTTACAACTTACAAGAGGTAGAACCGTAGAGGGAAAAACTAAGATGAATAGAAAGTGTGTTCCGAAAATTAAGATTACTTTTAAATATATATTATATGAAAAAGCTGGCTACTACACAGCTTGTGCAAAGTTGAGGTTCCTTTTAGCAAAATTGAATCAATGATGTGTTTGAGTTCTAAAAATTGTGAAGGATACAAGAGATGAAGAGAAGCACAACTTGTGCAAAGTAGAGGAAAAGGCCTACACGCTTCTCGCATGTTTAGACTTAGGTGTTTGGAAACAGAATTGACAATGAACTAAACCAACACAGATAAATAGTTCAGCAATCAAATCCTTACTTATCTTTGAACTTAGTTCATGAACCAATTAAGTTAAATATAAACTAAATATTTTATTTTTGTTGAATCTATATCATCAATTTTCTAACAAAATTATATTTATTATTAAAATTATAAAGAGTACTAATTCTAAATACTTTAAATATTATTAATTTATGCAATTCGAGCTAAAAAAAATTGAACTGAACTGTTCACAACCTTAAACCAAATTTGAACTTAAAAAATGGTTCCTATCAAACTCAATTCAAATTTCAAGATAAATCAATTCTTATTAAATTAGTTGAGTCATTTGTTGAATATTGTTAATTTATTTAAACGGTCAAGTTATTATCGAAACTTAGAAGAACAAGACTAAAATGAATATTGACCTTGTTATGGCTCATTAAGACTGAATAGTCTTTAGTGTTTTATCGATTCCAGTAAATGCACAACAACAGGAATAGAGAATGCTGAATGCAACACAATCACTTGATCACTAACTAACTATAGCTCAAGGGCAAACTAAACCAATATCAGTACTGCCATGTATAGAATTTAAAATTACGGGCAAAATGCAAACTGTACAAAGAAGTTTCTCGGTTGAAATTGAATATTACATGGGCGAGATTTGGCATGAGTGATTAGAAAGACACGATTTCATCTGCAGCTACGATAGCTACAGGCATCCTAGCATTTTGACCAGCAAAAGACCCCATTCTTGAGTCTAGTTTTTCCAGTTGAGACTTGACCCGTGGCGGATTGTATCTGCCTTCTATCCACAGAGCTTCCCCTGTATCTTTGTGTTTGAAATCAGGAGCTTTTGGATTCCTCTGCAAATTTCCCAAACATATTTGAAGCTATAAGGAATGAGAAAATTCACAAGGGCTTTAAAAGAACATGGAGGATGTAACTTGAGGGGAAAATCTCATTCATCAGTCATCATGAACTGAGCTAGACATGGCTATACAAAAAGGCAGAGGATAGTTCTCTGTTTTAATTCAAGGAAAGAAACTTAAGGTAACAATAATGAATATGAAGTAATTATCACATTATGTTATTTGAATAATTGAATTATTGATCAACATCCATTAACATAAATTGTTAGCTGAATATAATGCAAGCTGCATTGTATTGGGATTGTTCCCTTCACATTGGGCTATATGTTTCATGCAGGCGAAGACAATGGCAAACAAACCAACGGGTACAGTTAAATTGTGTCATAGTCATGTTAATAACGCATGTACTGTGTACTGTTAGTTTCAAATTACCATATATGATAAGTTTATTGACTTTGACCATAACAACCTTAAAAGTTATACCTACCAATTTTACTCTTAGGATAAAAGACTTTTCTTGGTTCTCAGAAAAGTGAAATGGGGCCGGGGGGGCGGGGGGTCAATGATGTTGGCTTAACTGGTAGATGATTGAACAGCAATGACTATTTATAAGTACCACTATAAGACCTTGCCAAGGAACATGACATGCCCTAACCATGGAATGCGGCAGCATACCCTTTCCTAAACTTTTGTGAATAAAAAATTTAATGGGGTAAATCATTGAAAGGCAAGTTGAAATGGTATCATATTGATCTAAAAGAGAGAAGTAACTCCATAAACAAAACAGAAAATTAGCAATAATCAATAGGCACACAATACTTGAAACCAAAGTTCTAACTATGGTTGCAGTTCTGGTTTCACCACGATCTTTTATATTATGGAAAATTGTAGACAAATTCACATACACAATTGAAGACACGGATAACCCAAAAACCTTGAGCGGATGGCGGACAGTTTTGAAAACATTTGAAACAATCATTTAACAACACAACACAAAAAGATAGCAGTACAGCTAGATATGCAATATATCTAAATTCACAGAACTAATCAACACTTCACTTTGTTTTTCCTGTTGTCCCACCACTCCCCTGGGTTAGCAAAGAACGCGTTCCACGATTCCACCACAGAACTGGTACTATTCGCAGCATTGCTCACTTTCCTACCTGAAACAAAAAGCAAAAATATTCAGCAAAACACAAAAACCCTGCCATGTCGAACACAAAATTCCACAGAACACATCACTTACCACCACCAGCCATCGCAAAATCGAACTCTTGACCCTGCGATGATGACGCCGAAGAGAAATTCCTCTCAATGAAATTCAGCTGTTGAGCAACAACCTGGCCACATTCAAATAACAAAACCAAGTCATAACTGCATTTTCAGCGGCCACAATGTAGAATGTACATCTATTTCTAATTAAACCCTAAATCCTAACCAATTGGCGGTTAAAAAAACCTTGTAGTAAGTTTGGGTTTTGCCTTCCTCGGTTTCGACCGTGTCGGTTACGAGGCGACCGGAGACATGAATTTGGTAACCTTTCTGGAGATGCTGGGAAGCGACATGAGCGAGGTCGTCCCAGAATGTGAGGCTTATGGACGATGATTGCGTGGCGCTTTTCCTGACGTAGAGGCGGGTCCAGGCGACGACCTTGCCGGAGGGGAGGTGTTTGATTTCGACGGGGGCAGCGACGTTGCCGATGAGGTTGACGGAGTTGCAGAGCTCCTTCTGCCACGGAATCTCCGAGGGCTTAGGGTATGATGGTGTTGTCGTCATGGAGCACTTCAAGTTCCCCAGCCCTTTCCAGCGCCGCTGTGTTTTCCATGAGGGAGAAGCAGCTACTTGGAATTGGGGTTTTGAAATTAGGGTTTTGGGGAAGGTGAGAACGTTCCTCAATGTGCTTGATGACGATGATACTGCTTGCTCCAACGCCATGTTTCCTTCTTTCCACAGCGAGGATAGATAAGGGAATTTGTAATAAATTAAACCGTAATACCCCACAAACTATTCTTTAAACTTTATTATAAGATTAATCATTGGTTTAGTCATACTTAAAAAAATTTATCATTTTCCAAAAATGTATTATGCTCTAATCGAACACAAATCTTCTTTTACAATTCAGTGTGTGCTGCAACCGAACTACACTCATTTTAATTGAGGTATTCTCTTAAAATTTTCTCGTGTTATATTCTTTTAAATTTCATATTTGCCTTCTCTCATATTTTAAGGGAAATAATTCTTGTTAAGGGGGATCACCATTACCGTATCTCTGTGTTGTGTCGAGAAAGACTTTCACAGTTGATCAAGTCCAATTGAAACTCGTTCAAAATTTTAGGGGGAACCAAAGATTTTTTTTTGCATTTGCATTTGCAGATGCATTACAATATTTAATTTGCATAGGATAGCATACATCAAGTGGAAGTCATTCAAGCTTATCTCAATAACTTTTTCTCAAATATAAATGTGGTGATGGTTTATTTTTTTGAATGAAGTCAGCTCGACATCTAATTTTTAAAGAGGTATCACTTCGGTGAGAAATTAATTAGAAATTAGCGATGGAGCAAGGATTAAATTATAGTCAATTATAATATGAATGTCACATTTTTAGAATTTTATTTCACAGATGATTTCTTAAACATGAAACAATTCAAACAAATAATGTTATACTTTCATTTAACCCTCAAACTTATTTATTTATTGACTATTGATATCTGGATGCTCAATAACTTCAAACATCCTATTAATATTTATAATTTCTCTTTATTTTTCTTTTTCTTATATCATATTATTTATTACGCTTACATTTTTATTTTTTATTTTTTTCTCTCTCTTCTTTATCTTTCTAAGTGCCATTTATAGTTATATGTCCATCAAATTTCTTCATTATTTATTATATTATCCAACAGAACTCACTAGTGATAAGTTTTCCGTACTTTAATTTACAAGTGATCTTTGTCGAATAAACAACATTTCTTCAATTTGATGAATATACTAGGAATGGATATAGTCCCAATAAAGGATGGCAAAGAGATAGAGTAGGAAAAAATTTGTCTTCTCCGTCGCTGACTTTACTTCTATAAATCCATCCTAATTATCATTGAAGATGAATAATTAATATTCAATGTTATCATTATTATTTTATAATTAGAAGATATCTAAAGTTTTATTTAACATCAAACTAATTCTTTTAATGAATCGGTTCATTTTGAGGTAAAAACCTCTAGTAGCAAAATCGTTGTTAGAGATAAGAGAAACCTATCCTAGTTGTACTCCACATTCTTCTTTCGTACATTCTCATTTTTTTATAAAATAAACAGTATATCGAACACGAAAACTTTAGAAAACAAAGTATAGAGAAACCTATTTATTATATCGTCTATCCAGTTTCTATTCATATTCATACGCAGAGTACAGAGCAAACAGTTTCCGTCACTTGATATTTGAACAAAGTAGCTTACTTAGCTTACTGATTGAAACAATTTGGATTGCGATAGCACCATTACTTTCCATTCCATCTCTCCCTCCATTAGAAAAAGGAGTACAAATTACTTTAAAATAAATAATTAAAGCACACCCCAATAAACAAAAGCACTATCATTTTCTGGTGGACTAGCATCACCCAGCATCGTTAAAGCAACCATTATCCATTTCACCTCTGCATTTCAAATTCTCTAAGAGTTACATCACTAATAAAAATATACACACCAGCCTAACCTTGTAGAAGGTCCCACCGCCCACTACAAAAAACCAAGCCCCACTATAAAAGCGCTTCAATCACGTTCCACTAACCCCCACCAATTGACACACAAAGGAAGAGCATATCAAGGGAACTTCGACAATTTCTTTCCCTTTACATGAAATTTATCAAGATGGGGGTTTTGCTTGTGTTTTGAAGGGCATTGACATCTCACCCTGTCTAGACAAAAGTTGAAAGAACGACAAAAAGGAAAAGACTATGGCATCCTACTTTGAATGCAACTCCATGCGAACCAATGACTAAGATTAAGGGGATTTGAAACAGACAAATTTTGAGTGGGTCCTAGCCGCGTGTTAGGTGAGCCCTTGATGGGACCACTGGATGGTGTGCATCTGTGCCAGAGGTCTGCCTATGAAGGAGGATTAATTTCAGGCTTAACTATACTAGAAGTGTCTGATGGTTGTGACTGGTATATCGCTGATGCTAGTGAGACGGGCATGATGCAGAGTGCTTTTGATTGAAGAAACTGCATGGCAGCACCAACATTTTCTTCCATAAGCTTGGCTACCTGTCTTTCTGTGCCATCATTTGACCAATTCTCCCAAGCTGGCTGGTTTCTTCCCTCACCACCTTCTTCCTGAATTGATAGATACTAAATTTGATAAATTGGAGAGAAACAAATTTGAGCCGGCTATACATTAGGTAGAATAATTACCTCGACTGACGATAATGGGATGTCAGTTACCAGTGGTGCCACTGCACCAGCTCCACCAATTCTACTCATGCTCAAAACCTGAAAGGCAGATGAATCAGTACTCAGCAGTCATAGAAAGTCTTTATGCACTCTAGTTTCATATTGTTGACAAATTCAGATCCTATGAAATGCCTTGCTGTCACTTTCATACTCAAACAACAATATGTACTCCCACGCGTGTCAAAGAGAAATTAATGAAATTGGTTGCTGTGCTTGTAGAAATTGGTTTTACTATTCACAATCACAAATATTGAAAATCAGACTTTCCATGGGTGGGAAACAATTCAGTCCACAGTTGAGACCCTTGGATGTTATTGGATAGTTAATAGTTAGGTAGCTATAGCACAAAATAGTGTGAAGATTCCATCATTTGATTGTATTTAGATATTATTCACTAATCTTCAGGAATAAAATCCAAGGGCTAATGGGTACTCATCCAAAGTGGCTCTTAGAGTTGACAAGCACGGGTTGAAAGGGTGAGTATTCAAAAAGGTAAAGCTTAACAGGTTTAACAAAATAAACCACAAATCAAACTAAAAGCTGCCATTAATTATAAATCGAGACCTAATAAGAAGAAACATCAAATGAAATGAAATATGAAATCCATGCAGATCACAAGAGCATTAACCTTCACTTGAAGCCTCAAGAACTTGACATAATCCACAATTTCATCCAGCATGGCAGCTCTATCTGTCTGAACAACTAATAATAATGTCAGAAACAATGGGGAAATATGATGCGACAGAGGGTCAAGAGAAATACAGCAGATCACAAGTCAGTAATAAAATCTTATACATCATGAATACAGTAGACTTCTTCCAGATCTCTCTAAAATTCTAATCAGAGCATACGCAAATGTTTTCCTCTTTTATAATCCCTTTGATAGAACACTTTTCCTGGATTAATTATATTGTAATAGACAAACATGAATTGTTAAACAGAAAACATGTCAGACATGGCTATCAGGAGATTTTAATTAAGAGCACAAACTCTATTCAAAGCTGATTTGAGCATTATGTAGATCCATGTGTAGGCCGCTTTCTAAACACTAACACCATAAATTAGCATTAAATCATTCTTTAAGGAAGATATTAAAAAAATTATACATAGAACCCCATACTACCAAACATCTGACTTTCCACAGACCCCGCAATGGTAGGACTGCAGAAGCCTCAAGAACTGAATCACCTTTCATGTAGAGGCTTATGTTTTTCATATATTTGACTTATCAAACATACATTAACAGGAAAACAAAAGCAAAAACAAAAATATTAAGCATCAATTAAAAATCAACCATCTTTTAATCTATATTCTAGCTATTCTTCCATAAAGAAGGAAGAAAAAACACACACATCCCAAATAATAGTCCAAAAATTAACACTTCATTCCAGTCATTGCATTGATACTGTCCAGCGGTCACTCACTTCAGATTCAATGCAATCCAATCCATTATCTCATTAGGAATCACATTTGAAAGGGGGGAAAGCAAAGTTCCTAGATAAACCAAAATTATTCAACATTTTAATGAATTTAAGCATTATATTGCAAGACATTTTGCAAAAACACCCTATTTTGTAAGAGTGTAGAACTGTAGATGGTTATTGTTCCAACTTCCAAGTTCTAACATATAACCAAGTATGTAATGAAAATATCTACAAGGTTTCATAAAAATACGGAAACCTAACAAGACAAATCACTGAATCAGTCAAACACACACCTGGAAATATGCATTTTCAGCACTCTATTTATGGTAGTAATTGACAATAAGTATCAATTTTGTTCACGTGATATAAATATAGTTACCCATAAATTAATGAAGTGTGTCATTGACTCATTATAGAGTCAGGTTAAACATGAAAGAAAATCCCTTACTTATCCAAGGACAAAATTTCACAAGTTCCATAGATAAGTGTCAAACTACATGTAGTAATAAAATAGCATGTCCAAGAAGCTAAATACCTTGTTGACACTAGGGACCAGTTCTTGCAAAGCCCTGATTCTTTCTGCTATTCTCTCTCTGCGCAACTGTCATTGAACGGAAACATGAAGAATAAAAATAATGTGATTCTGTCATAATTTTGAATATTAAGCACCATAACAAGAAGAAAGTCTGTAATCTTGGAAATATCCAGTGCCCACCCTTTCAGCTATACTATGCGGATCTGTAGCCTGTCCTCTTCTAGCCCGCACTCTAGGTCGCACTGCTGGTGGATGTGGAGCAGTAGGAACAGTAGTAGGCATGGGTTGTCCATCAAAAACCTGCAAAATGGTTATATATAAGCTAGAGAAAAGAAAAAGTCTTTGATCAACCATTATTTTCCCCCAAGCACTCCCAAAAGCAGAAAATATATTAAAAATAATAACAAAATTTGTAAAAAAATAGCATATATTCATAAGATTAGTAGAAGCCAAATATAGCATATCCTATATGGTTTAAGTTAAAAAAAAATAATAATAATAATAATAAAAAATAAAAAAAATAACCCTAAGTACCAATGCCAAGGCCTAAGTAGAGCCTAATTTCCACTATATCATGATCTGGAATGTTAAAAAAAATTCATTAAAAGACTTTCAACGGCCTTTTACTGATACGACCAAAAATTGGTTTCCTATCTCACGGTCCATAAATATCTAGTTAGAATTCATACATCTTCAACATGAATTCTTATCTACAAGGTATACCCCAAGTCAAGTTTTACCACGATTATCCACTCATGAAGTACAGAATTTCAATAAGAGCAATTGTTGATGCGAAAAGGAAGCCAAAAAGGCCATGTTTGAATAAACTTCTCCGTAAGCACTCATAAGAGAAATAAATAAAGGAAATTTTAGTTTATGCATAAGTTAAAAATCAGCTATTGGAGAAACTAAAATGAGAGAACTTCTACAAATTGGCTTATGCATAAACTATGAAGAAACTTATTTCATTTTTTCTTCTTCTCCAAATAAGTGTCTATAGAGAAGTTTATCCAAACAAGATCATAAGTTCTTCTCACTTGTGAGATTTAATTATTAGCAAAGCGAGTACCATTTCACCGCTTGTGCGTTAATTCCATTAAATTCTAAAATATGTTTATTTTTATTATATTGGGAAAGACTAAGCGACCAACCATGCCTAATGGAACTTTCCATTTTCTCAACAAATGGAACAAAACACGTAAAAATCGAACTCAACAAATAGCTCAATAATACATGATCACATCCCAAAAGAGCAAGAAAGGGAAAAAAAAAACGAAAAGATGATTAATTACGTTCTTAGGTCTGGTATCAAAGACGTCGTCGCGGAAGCGCTTGCCGCTTCCAGAAGCGTCCTCAGGCTTGAGGAAGGGTCCCTTACCTTGGTCCAAGCTGAGGCCGAGCTGGTAGGGCGGCGCGTGGAAGGAGGCAAGGTGGGTGACGGCGTCACCGGAGTTGAGCTGAAGCATCATCGGAGAGGCGTTGGCGGAGGCGAAGGTCGAGAGGCCGAGGATTTGCTCGAGGAAGTCGTCGGTGGGAGCTTGGGAAGGGTGATTCGCCATGATGACTCGCTGGTGCGGACTCGGCCGAGTTAGGGAAACGAGTTATAATTGGAGAAATAGAAAGGAATGATGATGTGTCTGTCTACATGGGAAGAGAATTTTTGTTTGGGGTTTGGCTCTGCTTTTTCTCTACTCAGTCGTCACTGTGAGTGTGCTCCCATTCACACACTGCGTTTTTGGAAAACAAACTACCCATTTATGAAAAGAAAGAATATCATATTTCTTTTCTTAATGAAATTCTTGAATTAAATTTCAAATACTTCGATAACTAGCGTTCACATTACGTAAGTTATGAAATGAAATTGTATTTTTAATTTATTATATTTTTAGATTAAGGATCATTTGATTGGCAAGAAAGTAGAAAGTATGATAATAGACAAGATAATTTTAGTTGTTTAATGTTTGATTTTAAAATATATCATGGATAACATAACTTAATTGTTAATAAATAGAATAACTCTAATTATTTATTATTTAATTAGTCATGATATAATTTTTTGTTTCTGTATAAATTATTTAGAAAGATAAAACATTCATTTTTTATTCTCTTTTTTTCTCTCTCTCCCACCTTATTGTCTTGCTTCTGCACTCTTCTTTTTTTAAAATAATCGACACTTTTTCCATCAAATCTTTACTCTTAGATCTCAGTTTTTATTTATGCCTCTTTTCTTACTAATATTTACGACCTCTAGTAAGTACAATATAATAAATATATTTTTCATGTTCACCTAATATAATAATATATATTGTGATTTTTATATTCTTTTGTTTTTGCGGTTCTTTGTCCACCAAATAATACACATAATAAAAAAGTTGTCCAACAACTCAAGAATTTGTGCTGTGCTATTATTTGTGTGTTGTACTTCGATGTTCATCAAATGAACCCTAAAAGAATTAAAACTCAAAGAAAACATTAGAATAAGCCTAAAAACACGAAAGGAGTTAAATCAACTATAATGACATTAAAGATAAAAGAATGAACAAAATCAAAGACTCTCATATAATCCTTTAAAGACAGCATAATTAGCAAGCCTATTCACAATTGTATTTTTATTTGAAAATATTTTTAAAACACCTAAAAACTGTACATATTTTGTTTCATTTTGTTAATGAGAAGAAAAAAAATCAATTTTGCTCCCTTTTCATGGGAGTTGAAAAGTTATGCTGTTTATTGGAAGTCTGATCAAATTCACATTAGACCTACACTACTTCAAACTTATTCATTCGATAAGTTCATTTATTTCTTAAAAAATTAATAAAAGGTCTTAGGCATTAAGTCTTTCTAAAAAAAAGTTAGGTCTAAAAGATTAACTTATTAAAATAACCATAAACTATCTTAGATTATTGTTGTATTAAAATTTTACTATAATATTTTGATTTTAATATTTATATTTATTAGTCCATTTAAAAAGTAAAACTTGTTAGGCTATATATAAGTTTAGACCTATTAATTTATTTAAAGGTAGGTCTATTTAAATATATTTTTATATCATGTTAAACTTTTAAAAATTAAAATTTAGACCTTAAAAATTTAATAAATAATTAATGAATCAAACTTTTTAAAAAGTAGTAGTCAAATTCAAATCTTATAAAATTTAACCAAACATAACTGAAGAAAATACAACAGTGAAATGTTTTCGGCCCTCAAAGCCTCTTTTAAATTTTTATCGGAAATAAGATTTTTTAAGGACAAAGCATATTTTTTTATACCGTCTTTAAATTATATAACATCTTTGTCTTGTTTTTGTTCAAATAAATAAGAAAAAATATTTTATTTTTTCTCAAATTAAACAGCTTAAAGTTACTACTCAAAAGATTGTTTTGTGTTTGTTCAGTTCCACGAGGCTATGTAGCGTCTTTGCGTAATGCAAAAATGCTTCGTATTTCGTATACTCACCCACCAAAAGAAAAAATGCATCGTACACTTTCCATAGTGCACCAACCTTCGTACCCGCACGCATAGATATACAATTTGTATAAATATATTTTTAATCTTTTAAAGTTTAAAGTGTATCTATATGAATAATCTTCAAAATCATGATAAATTATGATAGAATGAATCAATTTTGATTTTGAACAAATTTTGTATATTTAAATTACTTTAAAATCATGATGAAATAAATCATATTACATAAAAATTAAGATAGACTTAAAACAAGTAGGAATACCTTTTATTTCTACCAAAATTAATTCGACAATAATCAAATTTCATTTAAAATTAAATTTTGCCACCATGAATTCAAACATATTAAATTTGAGATATTTTTATTTTAATTTCCCAATTAATATTTTTTTTAGTCTCACAAATTATAAGATGCTATTTTTACTCCCTCAACTTTACTTTGAAGACTAAAAAGAGCAAAATATATGTTCCTTTTATTTAGACCCTCAAATTCACTTTGAAAGATTAAAAATGACGTTTCGTGAAATTAAGATACTAAAATAGCAAACTTTTAATTGAGACCAAAATCAAAATTGTCCCAAATTTGAGAAACTAAAAAAAAAAAAAAAAACTTTACAATATAAAGATTTTGTTGAAAAATTTATTTTTAATGACAATTAATATATTTTAAAATATACTCGTAATTAGATATTTTTTATATTTGTACTATCTACTATCTAGATTGCAAAAAACAAAACAAAACAAAAACTCCAAGAACTAATTTCTACATCTCTCGTTTTCTTTATATCAAATTCAAAAATCTAAGAACTCATCACTACCCAAAAATGTTAACCTCTAATTTAAGTTTTTAAAAAAAATCTGATTATCAAATACTTTTAATTCAATTTTAAAATTCTTATTTTTTTAATGCATGTTCAACCATCAACCATACAGCAAATAGAAGATAACAGAAAACTTTATACAAATAGTTTGTCACAACCTCGTTGTTCGTTAAGGAAACTAGCTTGAGGGACCAGAATAAAAAAAAAAAGAGAGAGAGAGAGAGAAAGCTTGAGAGTTTTGTTTTATTATCGAGTGGAAAGGGGGGGAGGTTGAGTGAGGAAATAGTTCAAATCAGAAAAAAAATGAATAATCTCTTGAACCCAGAGACTCCGACAGATTTTCTAGCCTGAATAACTAGAAAAGAAAAAACAAGAATCAATACCTACAAATAGAAGGTACACCCTATTATTTTGTATTTACAAATGCCACAAATTTTAACATCTAGAAATTTAAGGTACTATGTAGGATTACCATATCAATCATATTTGATTTTGGGGCTGTGAAAAGAATTCCTTTGCATTATGAGCTACCTCTGCCTCCACAATTGCTTCTAGAACTATGTCAGATCCTTTCACATCAGCTGTTAATACAATCACAACTTGCTTCATATCAGATGTCGTTGTAAAACAAACAGAATCCCATCAATCATCCAATCATGAACAGACAAGAGAAAAAGCTACCAGGCATTCATAAAGAAAAGGGAAAAGAAGAAATTTACGGCTTTAATAATTAAATAAATAACAATTTTTATAATATCCTAGTCCATACCAAATGCGTCACAGTATTAACAATGAATGAAGTTCAGCCAACAATATTTACTTCAGGCTAACCAAATATAGTCCAAACGAAGAAGTATACAGATTAACTAATTCACATCTGAAAACGTGTGTGATATGGAAGTAACAAGATGCTATATATTTTAGACCCTGTACATATGCAATTATGCATGTATCTGGCATACATAGATAGGAAGCAATAAACATCACATGACCACAATATATAGTGTGCACAAACTGTAAACATAAAAATACTAAGTAAAAAGTTCTATAATTATTCAACGCAGATCAGACAAGCATGATCGGGAAAGCCAATAAAACATAAAATATCATACCCCCACGGTTTGGTAATAGTCCAGCATTTTTAGCAGAAATTGGTAAGACGGTAAGCTGTAGTTTGTCTTCTATCTTCTCCACTTCAGTACTACTTGCTGACAACTCATTTTTTATGGCAGGGGACTCTGCCAATCTGGCATAAATGGTTGCTTGACTTTGCATCTTGCATGAATTAGATGACATTGAAGTTGAATCCTGGAAATATTTATAAACATGTAAGCACACTCAGTTCCTATACCAGTGTATAATTGTCTCAAGTTGTGGGTTTAGTCCATAAACCTTCGTAACATTGGGTATCAAGTTATTCTCTCGTTGAGAATCTTCTGGTTCCCTATTGTCTATATTATCAACAGAAGATAATAGGATTAAAAAGAATCTCAGCAACTGCAATACTGCATCTGTAAAAATTTAGAAAACTACTCTATAATCCAAATTCCAAAACAAATCATGTAAATAATACCATTTGAGATAGATGTCTGGTCAGGATTATCCACAAGCCTCCGCGTCAAAGGGCCAGGATTTATGATTGATATACTTCGAATTTCATGACGAATGGCATCTAGCTGAGCCATTGTGTCTTGCAGTTCCTTATGAACCTAAACGACAAAACAAGTCAATACAATAAAATGTAGTTTTTGAAATGGAATGTCATTACCAAGTCCTAGCATGAAGCCATGGACAAGCATTCCTCAATAGAGCACAAATATTTTCCTAACTTTTCTGTTCCTATTGGACATTATTGTCTAAGAAATTCAAAGAGAATCTTGTTAAGATTCTAGAATGCCAAATTGTCATTTTATTCCAATTGACATAAGGCATATGCTATCAATATTACGACTCAGTGTGTTTGGTTTTCTGTAGAGAAAGTCCTTAATGTATATTTACCGGAAAACAATTGCCTTTTCATTTGAAGAATTGAAGGTATGGGAATTCATGCCAACAAAAAAAAAAAAAAAAAACAAATACAGTCTAAAAAATCCTAATGAAACTAATTCCTGTGATGCTGTGAGCTATAAATTTATAATGTTGGTTGGAGAAAGGGAATACCTGGCGAGCTTGAGATTGCTGCATAACAGTGTCAAATTGACCACGAGCCAATTGTACATATCCAATAGCTCGACCAGCTAGCCTTCCTGCTGTTCTGCATATGATTGGTAAATCCTTTGGCCCTATTACAAATCCATTTGCCTAATAAATAATTTACATTTGAATTATATATAACATAATTCCATATGATAAACAGATGTAAGAATAGGATGACCCAACCTATCAGAGCAGCAGTAGCTCCAAGCAACAGAAATATTTCTCCATATGAGAAGCCCAGCATTGCCCACTGTCTTCTTGAAGTCCTGCGGAAAATCCCTAGTCCTTCACCCTGTGCTTGGATAGAGAATTTTAGCAATTAAGGAAAATTGAAATACATGACATTTGAATAACTTGCAATTGAATTTCCTTTATTTTAAAAATATTTAATACTTAATATTATCCAATATTTAAATATTTAATAATTTAAAAATATTGTCTAATATTTAAAAAAGGGGTTAGTAATTTCATATCTAGGATTCAAATAGCTAGACCAAAATAATGGATCAATAATTGTCCTTTTTATTCTTCCATTGACTTCCATTGCCATGATATTCAATCAATGTAATTGCAACCTGCTGCAACCCCAGGAAAAAGATTCACTCAAGACAGAAAGCAGAGATGTTGATATATTTTTGTCACAAACAGGATTGCAGTTTTGCTAATAGATACTGAGAAGTTATAAAGACTTCATAGTTCATATTGAGAAGAGTCATAAATATATGATGTAACATGCTATCCATAGTAGAAGTAAATGCGGGTTCCAGACATATTGCATACAGTGTAGAAAAATACCAAACTACATTATAAGTCTTCTCCTAACATGGAATTTTTTGTCTAATGATCCAGAATATGTGACGACTGAAAATTAACTAACTACTAAAAAAAAAAAAAAAGACTACGTACCCCATTATCCGGAGGCTCCACGCTATGCGTAGGTAAGGGGGAGGGATATTGTATGAAGTCTTACCTTTGCATATGCAAAGAGGCTGTTTACGGATTCGAACTCATGACCAACAAGTCACCAAGACACAATTTTACCGCTGTGTCAGGGCTCGCCCTCACTACTACTAGTAGAAATAACAAAAAATAACAACCACATGTGTGGATAATATTTTTTGTCATGCTAGCCTACAAGTACTATGATTCTTTCATGAATTGTTTGATTTGGTTATATACATGACTTGATGCATCGTGCATGTGAGAGTCTAGTGAGAAATAAAATTCTTAATTAAGGCAGTTAAACATAGGAAAGAAACAAACAAAATCCATACGAACAAAATATAAAAATTCCAGAAAAGAAAGAGCCAATAATTACATGGCCCTCTATCCTCAATCCTCATAAAATATAGCAGCATCTAAGAAAAAGTGTTTCTGAGCATCCAAACACAGCATGAAAGGTCTCTTTAACCAACTAAGAAATCAAAATACACCAGCTAGAAGCTTTTCTAAACACAAAAAGCTAGATAAATATATAAACCAAAGTGCATAAACCCCCATTCCCCATACCTTAAACACCATAACAAAGCAAACAACTTCATCATGAGTGAAGCTTCTACGCGCTTTTGGAGTGACTGAATCCTAACCAGAATTGACAATAAACCAACTCTCACTCCCCTCTTTCTAACCTCACACACATTCTGCTAAACCAGAATAGACAATATCACACCACCAATCTATCAATTATTTCTCCCTTTCTCTTTCATGCATATTCACAAACACATGGTGCTCACCACCAAGCTCAACCTCAAACCCATCAAAACCCAAATCCACCAAGAAAAAGTCACGACCAATTTAACCGAATTCAGCCTCCTCCAACCCCATCAAACCAATATCTAAGTAAACTCTAACTAAACATTGCAACCAAACTCAGAAACGTATAAATGTAATCCATATAGAAGTGCTTGTTCAGGCAAGGAAATACAGGCAGTCTCAAAATGGAAATCAAAAACGATGAAACACAAATCAATGAAATAGAAAACGAAACACAAATCAATAAAATAAAAATTGAAACAACAATCAATGAAATAAAAAAGTGAGCAACAACAGATAGAAAGAAACAACCTACCAACGAGAGAGAGGATTATGAAGAACAGAGAGATTGAGCGTTGCAGCGAGAGAGGGTTAGCGTCTATCGACAGAGAAAGGTACTAGATTAAATCTCGCGCGTAATCCCGCGCGTATACGATAGAGAAGTAAGAATTTTATAATTTCTTTATTTTTTACTGCGAACTAGCCTAGTTCCCCTTTCATTCACGTTCAATTTATTTAATTTAAATTTTAATAAATATATTAATAGATATATCAATAAATATTTAAATATTTTTTATATTTTATATTTTATAAACACTCATGATGAATTTTAAAAAATTAAATTATAATATATAATATACAATAAATTAATGTTGATTTAAATTATTTTATTGGATAATCAATTAAAATTATGCATATGTATATTTCACAATAGTAACATAAATATATGTGTATTGATTTAAATTTTATCCATGCAAATTAAAAAAAAAAAAACATCAAAAAATGACTCTTTATTAATTGTTCATGGAAAATTTACTTTTAATGACAAGTAATATATTTTAAAATATACTCGTAATTAGATATTTTTTATATTTGTACTTTGATCAATTAAAAATATATCATATCAATTTACATAATTTTTAAATCTATTATATAAAATTCAAAAATTAGAATAAATATAAAATGTATACGATTTTTATGTACTATAATTGATTTAAGATTTTATTAGAAATAAATATAAAATCCGTATTGATTAAGTTATTTTGAGGAAATATATATGGGAGTGTCACATGATTCAGTAAATATATATATAATAAATTGAAGAGAATAAAATTAGCTAGACATTGTTAGATGTTTCAGACTTACAGTACCAATGCTTCCAACAAGAGAGCTAGGTAGCTAAGCTAACTAATGATGAGTCAGATAAGAAAGGGAAAAGAGGAAAATGCCTTAATGTGATAAGCTTGGGTGATGATTGACTTGTATTTGTTTTAGTCTGTCATGAACGGTAATTATTTAATGTGATAGTGAATTAGTTTTTGTGTATTCCAATTGCAAATTTGAACAATTGAAATGCATAAAAACAAATACATTGATACGTTAAATAATTACCTTCAGTAATGAAATGAGTTCTATAGACTAGTGAATAATAAGATAAGGACTGTTTGAATAGAAAATTTGGCCACAAAGACAAATAGAAGATTAAATATTTACACACATGTTGCTATTGAAAAGAAAGACAATAAGTTTTATGGATGAAAAGAGCATAAATCAACTATTGCTATTGAAAAGTGATAAGTAACATATGATACGTAAAAACTTAGAACAATATATTCATCAAGCATCGGGTGAAAAGTTATTTATTTTCAATGAATATGAACTAGAACAATAACTTTTGAATAAAATATATAAGAACAACTTTGGATTTTCCTTCTTTTCCTATACTAGTTTTTAATATGTATAGCCACAGAGAAATTTTCACCTTATGATCAATATCAATTTGATGGTCAGAACGTTAGTCCCTTTTTTTTCAGAAAACCTTTATAAGAAAAGTTGTAATTCAAGTTAGTAGTTACATAACGGGATATTTTATGAGTTTCTTGTACACAAGATCATCACACATACAAATCATCAATGCTTGGACAGCTATCCATTTTTTTTCTCCACTTGCACAACAACATTTGTCTTCCAGTTTGATTTTTTTTTTGTCAACTAGCTTTAACCTCAGTATCATCTTAAGTTTCCCCGTACTCTTTTTATGTACCTCATCAAAGGTCATGTTTCTCTGATGCTGGATGACAGAGTCTTCCCTCATAATCTCGAAAGACACTTGAGGCTCTCATTACAAGAAATTCATTAAATAGAGACTGAATATATGTGGACACTATTGAGACTGATTTAGAAAAATTAAAACACAATATTTTTTAACTACGGGAATGGAAGACAATGTTAAATAATTTACAATAGTTAACACATCCTATTCAACCAACTATGTTAAACCCTCTTGAGAAATAAAATACAAATTGAGACAAATGATAAATTAACCAAAACATTTTCACTGTCAAAAATAAGTTTAGCATATTTAAAGATACCGTCGATGATTTGAAAAATAAATAAAAGAAATGAATTCACAACTATTGAACTTCTGTTTTCACCAAATCATCATTTACTTCATGCACAATAATCATATTAACACACGAAAAATGTCAAGAAAAAAACAAGAGAAAATTCAAAATTTATCCGGAACAAAATAAAAATGTATAAATCAAACTTGAAATTGATATATTAAAGGTTAAAGGATTTTTTACTTTCATTGTTGGTGTTTTAAGTTCGGGGATTGTTATTCAATTTCCTGTGAAGCCTTTGAAGAACCAAAAAAAATGATTAGTTTGACAACATGACATATGATATATATGACTAATAAGCTGAGAAGAAAATCTCATAAACAGGAATAAAGAGAAACATAACCACGATATGTATTGGGGGAAAAAATCACTGTAGTAGAAATGTCTTTAACCTTCTCAAGTGGACCATCATCATCGATGGTGTGGTCAAACCTCTATTAGTTTGGCTCTCAAAAGAATTTCCCGGTGGCACCTTATAAGTTGATGCAATAGTTGCCTAATTATATATTGTAATTTGTCATGTGTTACAACTAGTTTATTATTCAAAAAAACAAGTTTCCACAAATTAAAAAAAGTAGTACATTAATATGATTTTTTTTTTTAGTTCATTGGGGATTTTTTGAGTTTCGCAGCATAACAAAGTCAATGAATTAATAATTTAATAAGAAATGTAATTAAATCAATTCAATCTAATAATAATTTTTAGTCCCAAAAATTCAATTTAAACAATGCTTTATATTTGTAATATTTAGAATAATTTCCCCATTCAAATATTCCTTTTAAAATTAATTCAACTAATTGGATATTTCAGTTGCTCCTTTAAACATTAATTACGAAATTGTAAACAAATAATTTAAAATTTTCATAAATGCTGTTTATATTTGTAAAATGATGTGACTGTAATAAAATTTAAAACCATTAAATAAATAGTGGTACAGGTCATGTTTTATTTCTGATAAAATGCAAACGCGTAAATAATAAATTATTATCATAGAGTATGTTTGCGGTTTATTTTATATTATTATTGATAATTTCCCAACCCCGATTGCTTTTTAATTGAAAACATCTCCCTGAATTTTTTTTCCAGCATCAAACACGGGAGCCTAAAACTAATACTGATCAAAGTTAAAACAATAGTTTCAAAACATATTAAATAATCATTTAAATTTTATCATTTTTTGGGTTTAAATATATTTCTCATGCAGAAAACTAAAGGATTTTCATTTTAATTCTTACAAAAAAAAAACAAAATATTCCATCTTTAATTATGTTGAGTGTGGCTAGAATGACACTCAGCCCTTCAAAGAAATATTTGAAAGTCAACCAATTTGTCAAATAATTCATCAAACACAAAGGCGCTTGAATAAATGCACTAAACTCCCATTAATATGCAATGAAAAAATCAATATCATCCTCAAGATAATTGATAAGAACAAATTCAACCGCTATAGTCATGAACACTAGACGTGTCCTTTGTGATTGTTGTTAGTCTCTCTGAGTGACATAACTCACACAACCCTTGCACGAGAAAGGTTAACTGGGGATGTATAAATAGAATCACAGAGAGTTTGTTTCTATTGAATTAGCAAAAGCTGAGTGGATTTGAATTTAAAACTAATCCTAACAAAATGATAATGTAACAACAAGCATTCTGAATGAGTATGATTTGGATGAAACTCAATCTGTATTAATAGAGTTTGTTAGTACTCTTACACACTAGGCCTTTTCTGCTGAAATGAAAATAAATTATTGCCTTTGTATCATATTTTTTAGAAATCACATTCTCTCTTTGTTTAGCTTTCTACTATTTCAGAGAAGTTTTTGTGTAACATTATAAATAAATAATCTTTAATTTTGTTGAAAAATCAACTAAAAATGGTTAGTTCACCATTGATTAGGAAATGACTCAATGAAGAATTAATATACAAGAGATGTGACCTATATACTTAATTCTTTGAGTTTGAGTAGATATGTAGTGTTTGATTTTCTTGGTTATGGTTGTCATTAGACTGATAACTCTTTAAGGTGTGAACTTTCAAATTTCTCAACAATTGATATTAAAGCTAATTGAATAGGCTTAAAGGGGGAGCAAGAGCATAAAAGCAGAAGTAGAGATCATAGTATACAAAATTAGTGTGTCCCACTAGTGAACAGGTAGTACTAAAGGAGTGCAACAATCTGGAAAAGACTCATACTTGAAAGAAAGATTATTATTAAAAAAATCAAGTATGAGTGATTCATCTCATGGCTCAATAAGTAATATATATAAAATGTTAGCCATATACCTAATGCACATCTTAAGGCATTTTACATAAACGTGATGCATGATTCTCTTAGTAGTTCATTGTATTAGCCAATTGTCTTTTTGGAGTGTTCCCTAAACTTCCCAACAACTTTAATCATATGGTCTTGGAATTTATTTATAAAAAAAATAGTTTTTCTACTTTGCCTCTTAGTCCTTTCATGAAGAGTTTTTTTTTAAAAATGAAACTCTTCTCTTCCATTTATACGTATTCATGATTTGCATTATGCATAAGAATCATATCAAGAGAGGAAAGATGTCATAAAAAAATTAAATTAATCCACAAATGATATCCAAGTAGCATATTTAAAATGTACAAACTGAACATTGTAACTATACATTAAGGGTTATAGAATAATTCATCTCTAATGTCCAAGCATTGAGTATTGTCGTTGTCACTCATTTTCATATGCTCTTCAAAAGCAAGTCCACCTAAGAATTACAAAAGCAAAAATAGATTAGTTTGAAAGCCATATATATGGTTAACAAGCAGAACAAAAAAATCCCAAAATTTGAATCAAAAGAAAACATGTTTTCAAAATTTTACGTGGAAGCACCTTGCCAAAGACCTACCTTTCCTGAGCATGATAGTCAAATTCGAAATTTTACTCAAACTCAAAAAGGGATAACATAATCGTAAATCACATAATCGCAATATGAATAGTAGATTCTACAAAACTTATATATATGCATATAAAATTACATATAAACAGTATTATATAATAATATACGTATTTATTTAATAATAATTTATATTGTCTCTACTTATTATATATTTCTTATTATTATATTATTTTATTTAATCATTATATTTTATATATATGTGTATTATATGATATATAATTATTTTTTAAACATTTTTGCAATATGATTTATATATTTCTTAATATATGCTTGGAAAAAAAAAAAAAAAACTTTACCAAGTTATAAGACTATTTGGGGTTATAAGACTGTCTGGGGTGGAGAGTGGGCCAATTTAGGTGCAGTCGTGCAGGTCCATAACTTTCACTGACTAAAACGATGGATTATTCAATTTGCAATAAATCTACATATATTTCATAATCACATTGGGGCATTGTCATGTACGCATTTGTTTTGTGAGTGGTGCTTTTAGTCCTTGTCATTAGAATGCCAAATATGGCTTATTTAAGAGTATCAAATCATGATTGCTTGAATGCGTGACTGCCACTGGAATTCAATTTTCATTATTTCACTGATTTTTCATTTGACCTTTCTAAAAATTCATTGGCTGAATAATTTAATTAGTATGCAAATTTTTTTTTGTGTGAATATTAGTATGCAATGTATATATCTACAAATTGAATTTCACCTTGGATTCAATCTTTTTTTGTTTTTTTTGTACGTACATATGTAGTTGCAATCCTATTTAAGTGAGTAATATATTATAATTAACATTTTGGTCTATATTGTTGTTAATATTATCATTAACTGTTACCTTTTTCAAATTCATTTTGTATATATTTTCTTGTGCACTTGAGATTTTGGAATTTAATTAGAATATACGATAATGTAAATGTTTTTTATACTGTTATCTAATAGATTATTTTGTATAATAAAATTATTAATTTTTATAATAATTATTTTAAAATTTTATTTTTTAATAGTTTAAGTGTAAAAAAATTTACATTTTCATGAAAATTAAACTCAAGTTTTCATTGTAAAAATGTAAAATAGCTTTTAAAAGTTGACTTGTGCAGAAAAGTTTCGAAAGGCAGATATGAAATGGTACAGGTAGGGGCGCATCAAGATCGAGTGTTCTTGGAGTGAAATTTAATAGTTTTTCTAGTAGGAAAAAGAAAGTCGCAAGCACAAAAAATATTATTTTATGATAATTTATATTTTAATTTTCATCATACATTTTAAAAGTGTTTGTATGATTTTTTTAAAAATGAAAATCGATAAAAATGAATTAGGCCCTCCTTCTAGGAGTCTGAATGTTACAACCTCAAATTAGGGTTAACATATTTAAGATTCTCATATATAAAACGTCTATTTAAGTACTCAATGAACCGTCACGATTTTGTCTTTAGTAAAAGGCTTCTTGGTGGGTTTAGAGAGGAGAGTGTTTATAAACGATAATTGACATTAACTCCTAAGTGATGTGAGACTTTATGACTACTAGAACAAGTCCTCCCATCGAGACTAAGAGACAAGAGTGACCTAGTCCCCCTTTCTCTTTATATCATTCTCTTACATTGTTTAGTTTTGTGTTATTTATCTATTTTTTTTCATTATCACTTTGTCTAAGTTGACTCACATGCAATATTTTGTTGTAATTTTAACTTAGGATTATCTTTAAAATAAGTTAAAGATAATAAAAACTTGATTTTAATCACGACCTTTCAATATAATCAAAATATCAAAAGAAACAAGAACTAAACCAGGGCCTATTGATAAAACCATCAAAAGAGATGTAATCCTAACTCCAACTTACTAACAAAACCTACATGGCAAAATTCTTAAACTAAGAACAAAGAGAAAATTCTCACATAGCAAAACACTCAAAATTCATTAATATTAAAATGTCGTGGATGCTTACAAAAGACAAGGTTGTCAAACTCAAAAATTTATCTTGAAAGCTCTATAAACTCAACTCATAAAATTAGAGTTTACTTCATATAAAAAATATTATAACACTTATAAATTATATAATAATTTAACATTTCAATCCCATAATAAAGAAAAAATAATGTGTTATGTTTCATTTAGTTTTAATTCCTATTATTTAAGTTTACTATATTATATGCTATGTTTTAAATAAGTTATTATATTTTTTATTAGTATTATTACTTAATGTACTTATTATATTATATGTTAAAATGTGTTTTGTAACACTTCTTACAGAAATTACAATATTAAATTACTAACACCAAAAAAAAATCATAAAATAATAAAACTACATGCCTAGAGTTATTAAAATAATGAGTGCAAATTAAGTGTGCAAATATTTTCCCTTATCCCTCTACTACTTGAACAAGTCCCAAGTATAAGTTGTGATATCAGGGATATCACATAGGCCACTTATTCTATTTCCACTAGTAAACCTAACTTACCAACTAGAAACGAGAACAAAGAATCAACATCATTTCCCTTCTTTAAATTTACCATTTTACACGTCCGTCCATGCATGATTGTGGCACAGCAAAGTATATAACATTTAATTTACTCTAAAATCCTATATTATAAGTAATTATGAAATAATACACAAGTTACAAGTAAAATCAAATATAGTGCCATTGTGGCATCAAAGAACATTTTTCAGGCGCTGAAGTTGTAGAAGCTACCGGAGAGGCCAATCACCATCTGTTCACCTTTTTACACTCTGCAGAAGAACCTTTTCAAGATGAAGGGGCCAACGAGCTCTGTGTAAAAAAAAAACAAAAAGCTCGCAGTGTAGGACGAATTGCTGAGCAACCTGCCAAACTCTCGAAACATGCTGACAACTGCAACCATCATCATAGATTTAGTCTGTTCGTGGTCGATTAGGACCATTCTTATTGCTTCTGTATAAAGGTAATAGGGATCCATGTTTTCTTCTTCCATAACACCGCCAATATAGAACAAACAATGACACCATGACACCGAGGGGAATAGCCCATCTGTTTTTATCACCAAAATCATTATATATTATATAACAATATGAAAATACCAGTATTCCATGACATCTCATAATTATTCACAACTAAATAAGATAGTGTCAGGTGAGCATGGTTAAAATAAAACATGGAACAGATTATATTCAGAATTTCAATAAAAATAAACATGAATAAAAAAAATTTAAAAAATTGAACCAAGGTGGAATTTAGATAAAAGAAAAAGGGGAAACCAATGCATTCACATGTTCTTCACCACCCTTGGTTTTACTTGGCCATTGACGATTTCAACATTGTGTGAGATACATGAATCAAAATGCAGAAGTTTAACACCAACTGTTATAATACCAACCAATCAACTATATCTAAAATAGATTTTAAAAGCAACTGATGCAAAGGTTTTAACATAAATTCAACTCGAAGTGTCAAAGGAAAAAGTTCAAATTACCTGTCAAGATCCAGGATTGGGCTGTAAACTACAGTTTCCCAAGTTGCAACTATAAAATGCCAAACTGGGTTATAGTAAAGTGACTCTGCTGTCCAAAACATTCTTGTGTATGTCTCCAGAAATATAAAGAGTGCCCAAGCTCCAATTTCAACCAAAATGAATTTTATAAAAAAGCGGCCAATCACTACCATAACCAGGGAGAAGGCCACCAACCAATTGAAGAGCCTGTGATTGTACTCCTTTATAAACAGAGACCGAGACTTCCCCATCATCTGCATATCCATTAGTCACACCAAGGCACATTAAGAATTTGAACCAATTTCAATTCGGGAAAATTATGAATTAGCATAATTTATTTACTAAATTGAGAATCGAAACAATTCCATTTTTAATGTTAAATAAACCCACTGTATGGCCCAAAAAAGTTCAATTTGGAACATGTAAGGAATACTGTCACACGTCCACTATGAATAGAGATACAGACAGAACACATGAAATATGAAATTAAATATTTCTATGTACTGAGATGAGGCCCTATGAACTCCGATATTCGAGTAAATACAAAAGGTAATAATAGCAAAGAATAAGCCCCACAATAGATTAGAAAAAGACACGACACTGTTAATTGTATCAGACCTTCATCATGCGTTGCTCATAATTTGCTTTTGAAGGTCCAACACATTCACGCTCAAAACTACGATTGCATTGCAGGAAACCTGCATTGAATTTTGCCAAGGAAGGAAGTTTGAGAACTTGAAGTTGATCCATTTTGTCCTCACATCTGGTGTACAGCGCCTCACAGAGCCTTGAAGATTGATACTCGTTTTGCAAAACAACATTCTTATACACCTGCATAATTTTCCCCAGTAAATTTTAAGTATAGATCATCATATTCAAATTCCAGGACCAAAGCAGAGCAGAGCAAAGGTCCAAAGATCACCAAATCAACAAATATAATCCTGATATGTTATCATCAGACATTGATGTTGAGAAGCTTAAGTACATGATTCTTCAAAACTTCTCACAATCTCACTGTTCTGACTCTCCCACTGTGCACCCCATGGTAAGATTCAATTAACCTGTCTTTGTTCTAGACAGACATGCTGCTCTATCTAAGCGGTTGAAAACTCCATCAACAAGATGAGAAATCATATACAGTATCTTCCAAACATATCAATACCAAGAGAATTTATTTATTAACTTAATTCATTTAATTCTGCAAAGAACCTTTAGAGTTTAAAACTAAAAAGAAATATATTTGATATAGAAAATCACTGAACTAGCTTTTGCAAATATAAATTTAGTTGCTAACTGAAATCACAATAGACCAATGATATCTTGAGTTTTCAGTCTACTAAATTTTGGGTCTTTTTACATTGTTTGATGTTGTGAGGTCCTTTGTAAGCAACTGTAGCTTTTTTCTTTGGTTTGTTGTGGTTTGCTTGTATCATGCAGAACTGGCTGTTAGTAGCTTTGTCTGATATGTTTTTTGTTCTTATTCAGCTTTTGCACAACTTGTGCTAGGAGCTGGTGTTAATAAAATTTCTGATGGCTTTTAAGAAAAAACTATAATAATTAAAACAACACCTGTTGTATTTCTGCATCCAGCTGCATAAATGATATCTTAGCATGGTGACGACCAAAATGCTGCTGATCAAAGACTTTTGTGACTTCATCTCTAGACCTATCATGGGCCCCTTGCAGAGATTCCACAGGAAGAGGTAGAACTAATTTCGCCATCTTTTCACTGTATAACCTCAGACATTTCTCAAGAATATTCTTGTTGAAAACCTCCACAAGAGAGCCTGTTGATGGAATCTCTCCTTTGTTCAAGGCTTCAAGTATCTAAATTTGAAAGGTCAAAATCAAAGTGGTGTAATGGAGATGCATAGATGAAGTCACATCAAAAGCATTATTTTATTTTGATCATTAGTCTAAATCTGACCATATTAGAACTGACAAGAGTGAAATATTCACTTCTTATAACAGAAAATGAAAAAGGTAAAATTATGAGCACCTTGTTATGTGCCAAGGTTAAAAGTATTACTAGGAACAAATAAATTCTACTCTCACGAAAACAATTGCAGAACACATTCAAAATTTTGGTTTACAACTGTTTAATTCATCATTAGATTGTCCATACAAAAACTTAAATTCAATAGTAGAATTGCTTCAAAAGCTAATCTAATCTTTTTTTCAAAGAAAACCAACAATAAGAAAAGCACTATGAGAGATTCAGCCATAATTTGTCCTACTTAATTGATCTGCTGATTTTATTGTACAATAATCATGAGATCAGAGAACTTGCAGAGTATTCTGTAAAGGTTCTCAATAGATGATTTAAAGAAATGTGTATCACTCTGGAAAACTGCTTCAATGCTTAACTCCATGCCCAACTATGATTAATTTTATTATTTCTCCTCAAATTGGAACACCCAAAATAAAGTACCTGCTCCAGAAAGGAGACAAACTCCTTCCCGTTTAGAGTCTTTCCCTGTACAATCTTTGGAGTGATTATGCTAGCAACAAGCTCTTTTAATTGCTCCCTTCTCTTGACATACAATTGATCAAGCTCCACATCCTTCATATCACAAAGCTTTGTCCGCTGGATATGTGGCTGTTAAGGTCAAATTTCAACAATCAGTTAGATCAACTAATGAAATGGTTTTAACAAAAATTGAAGACCACATTTATTACAAAACTTTCCATTAAGAAATATGAATACATACATGGCAGCTACTATGCTAGGCAGGTGGATTACAGATGCGAAGAAAACTATAGATAATTATTAATTGAAATAACACCTGAATTCGTGACAAATAAACTACTTTCAAATTCCAATACTACAATATCATTCTTCATGACCAAAAAAGTCAAAGGTCTTTCCCAATGACACATAGCCTTAATAAAGAGAATAGTTAAATCACCATACAAATAAATAACTCAGTCTGAAAATCCCTTATTGGCTTAACCTGCCATTGGTGTTTCTCAAGTACATTTCAGAACTAAGTAGTAGACAAGACACAACACAAAGGGGCTAGAAAAATGGTTTCTTACCCAATAATAGCATGTGTATAAATAGACTGGCTAATTGTAATTTGTGCTGGATTGTAGCATTCAATGCAAGCCAAGTTTGGGCACCAATAGAATTTATAAGTTTATCTTCTAATCCCAAAAATTTTGACAATGGAGTGAGAAGTCAATAATGTGTCCTCCAACAGATGACACAAGATTTTTGTTGTGACGGCATGAAGAAAACCACCCAGGCAACATGTTAATGTCAGATAACTTAACAGACATTGTTATTTTTCTTTGCCACATATATTATTGACATTAGGGTTTGCTACAATGACAGATAAAATCATTCTGTCTTCAATGGAAATCAATCGATGACTAAGATACGTTTCATCTTCATATCATTTTATTTACACTCAAAGCTCCATATAACAGAAATCCAGATAAAAAAAACCCAAATTACAGTTGAAAGGATAAGAAATTAAAGAAAAATTGAATTTTGAACCACGGGACAAGACATACTTGCGGTAAGCTAAAGGCAGTGCTGTTGTCACCCATAATAGCCAATGAATCCCGGATTTGATTGACCTGATGAAGTTCACTTTTAGTGTTATAAAGCATATTCCAGACTGTACTATTCTACTGATAATTGGAAATTGAATTTTAGAAGATAAAATACCACATCAATATTTTTGTTCCCTGCATTAAATAGTAAACAAAGCCTTCCATCAGATCATATGCTTTAAAATAAACAGAAAACCATACTGTGGAAAAAGTAAATTTTATGCAAACCCAAAAAAAATGGTACAAACCATCAGTATTGGGAACATGTCTAAGAGCTTCATTCACCATTTCTTGCACCGATTTCCCTTCTGTAAACAATTAAGGAACATATCAGCATCCAATAAAGTGCACATGATAGATGTCAAGGTCGACTAACTGGCCTACTCATGTAAGAGCACTTTGAGTTTGAAGCATAGTCAATGCACAAGCCTATTTTACCAGATGCTGGAATTCAACTTTTATTTAGAGGAATGGATTGCAAGGATCAAACTTTTGACCACTTAATCACAGAGGCTCTAATTTCATGTCAAGGACCAACCCTCCTAAAGCTTACTCTGTTAGGTGAAGACTCATGAATGGTTTTATTATGTCGGTTAATAATGGACAAGTGCAGTAACAAGTGATGCAATGCCTAGAATTCATTACTAACTCAAGCATTTAATAGAATGGTAGGTGACAAACTGGGAAAAGGGGGATAAAAGACATGGCATGGAAAAAAATAGTAGAACGCAAGCAACAAAATTATTAACTTGTTCAGATTCTATCTAAATCATGTGAGATTGGGGCTGAGATTTTGTGGTGGGAATGATTGATATAGGCTGAGACTTTGTTAGATTATTTGTTGATTGCTGTTAATACTTCCTTTTATTATCTGTATATTCCTTCTATATTTTTTGGGATCTTTCTTGTACAATGTATCTATATAATTGAAAGGTTGACTTGATGGGATGACTCTTACGCAAGTTGTTCTCTCAATTTGAAGTTTCCAATTTTTGTCTGAAGTTGGTATGGGACATGTTCAGTGGGCCAGATAAAATCTTTGTTCACCAAAGATAACCCCAGCCATCACCTTATTGTCCCTTCATTCAGCCTGGACAGTGGCCCTAGGTTCAGAAACCACAAATCAGCCTCTCCCTGCGACACCACTGCCAAAATCGCTGCCACAACTCATCACAACTTTGCAAGCACACCAGAGCATGAAATTCATGTACCACCATCCAAGTCTTGGATTGATGCGCTGGCAGTGGCATTCGCCTCATCAGCCTTTCCTCTGTCAATTTCAGGAATCAATTGTCCAAACCCCTCTTTGTGAGGGTACTGTTTCTCTAGGTTTTTGCTTCTCATGGGTTCAACACAAGGTTCACACTTTAAGGCACCTCAAACAAAGGTCTGGTGTCCTTTGGCTTTTCAGGAAATCCCACAATAACATCTAATAAATTTAATCCTAAGAATTACTTGAATTGGTCCACTACAGTCAAGATTTGGTTACATGGTCAAAGGCTTTATGATTACCTAATCAAGAACTCTGAAGAAATTGATAAAGATGATTGGGAAGATTGGGAACAAGCTGATTTTCAACTTGTCTCGCTTGTGGCAGTCCATTGATTCAAAAATATCAAATCACTATCATTGTTATACCAAGTGTTATAATGATTATGATACCCAACAGTTTTATGATGTTCACAACATAGCCACCCTCCAGTTGATTGACAATGAACTTCAACCATATCTCAATAGGCTAAGTCTGCTATTGTGAATATCAATTATCTAAAACCAAAACCAACTCCTAACAACTAATTTTCCTTCAGCAAAGAACCTTTAAGCATTTGATTCAAGCTCCTGTTTCATAGGAGACCCCAGGAGCAGGTTAGCAAGAGCAGAATCCTTGACTTTTGTCTTTAACTTTGCTAGAGTGGTCGTGGAGGACATGGTTGTGGACATCCTCAATGCACATACTGTAGGCATGTCGGGCGTACCAAAAATCAGTGTTATTCTCTAATTGGTTTAAAGAAGTCAGTAAATGTCAGTCAGTCCACTGAGACCAAAAGGCAACCTGGACCCAAGAACAATACCATGTTGTTTGATGATGAATATAAGGGGTTTCTGTAAATGATGCACCACAAGCCTCATCTTTAGCCACAGTTGCTCACACCAGTAATTCTAAAGTTTGTCTTTCTCAATTTCAATTTGCTGGCCCCTGGATTTTAGACCCTGATGCTTCTAATCATGTAGTTGGTTATCCCCTTTTCTCAAAATTATCCCAAACAAAAATCTTCATCACATTACACTTGCAGAAGGTTCTTGTCAAAATCTTGAGATAAATTAAAGGATCCCTTGGAAGAGATCTAGTTTATGCAAACAAGGGTAATGCTGATATTGTCATGTAAGATGAGGATTGTGCACAATGTCCAATTGTCATGCCTTTTACCTCTAGCTACTATGTTCTTGTTGGAGGTAATCTCATCTGAAGAAAAAGTAAAAGCAAAATGTTGTTGCAAGGTCTAGTGCTAAGGCAAAATATTGAGCCATTGCCATTACCATATTTGAGCTCACATGGCTAATAAAACAGCTCCTACAAGAATTACAATTTAGTCAAGTATAACATACGACTACAAATCTCATTTGTGATAATCAAGCAATCTTGCACATCTCTTCAAATCCTGATTTTCACAAGCGAACAAAACAAATCGAGATTAATTGCCATTTTGTTCATGAGACGATTGTTTCTAGAGTTCATTACATCTTCTGTTGATTAAATCTTGCCATTTTGTTTCAATTATCAATGTTAAGAAAGATAGAACAGAAACTTGATTAAATCTTCATCAAATTTCTTCACCAGCCAGGTATATCGTACATATGTAGCAAGCTAGATGTATACAACTTATACACAGCAACTAAAGGGGCATGTTCAGATTTGAACTAGATTATGTGAAATTGGGGCTGAGATTTCATTATGAATTTGATTGATATAGGCTGAGATGATGTTAGAATATTTGTTGATTGCTGTAAATATCTCCTTTTATTATTTGTACATAATATGGGTAATCAGGCTAGAAGGTTTTCCTGATTATGTATGATTCTTTCCATATTTTGGGGGATCTCTCTTCTGCAGTATATCTATATAATTTAAGGGCTAACACTTAATCAAGTATTTCCCTAATTCAAAGTCTCTAATTTGTCTTAGGTTAACTTACGCAAAAAATCACGTTGGATGAGCCATAAGAGCTTAGCAGGTTCAAATGCAACATCTTGACCCTAAAAAATATCCAAACATTCAAACAAAAATCAAATTATCAATGACAGTTTACATAAAAAATAAATATAAATAGAAAGAAAGGAAGATTAGATAAATGGTAACAATACTAAGGTCTTAGCTTTTACCTTCACTCTGTTCAACACACCGTAGTTGCAAATTTAGTATATGCAAAATTTGCGAATCAAACAAACAAAGTTAATAACTAAAATTTATCCCCCAAAAGAAGAGGTTTTACAAAGCAATATTAAAAGGATAAGGAGAGCAACATTGATAATTCAAGATAATATTATTATTAACAAATAAAAAGTTCATCAAGATGCAAACCTCCCATAAAATTCTTCAGCAAGCTCAACCGCAAAAGAGAGTCGAGAGATGTCAGCTTCACGTATCTGAATGCACAAAGATAACATTTCAGTCTAACCTATAAAACAAATAAAATGAAATATGCTGGTTGAAGAGTTCAAGATTATTCGGTCTTTACCAAGTAAATTGAAACTTGATATAAGTAAAGTTTCTGATAACCATTCAACCACTAGGGGAACCCTCCCTTAAAAGCTACTTGTTAAGTGGGGAGAACCAAGCACTTAAATACTCCACCGACCATCCCAGATTACTCGATGTGAGACTTAGGAACCCCATAATACCCAAGTCCCTATCAGTTTTTTATAAGAAAAATGATTTGAACTCAAATTGTTCAATGGTTCAAAGCCAAACGGTAATCCAACATTTGTTACAAGTTTAGAATTGTGAGTACAAGATAGATTTCTTCTGTCCACATCAGACCAATGTAATTTGTTGATAAAAGTGGACCAAAAATAATTGTTCAATGATTTGAATAGATAGATTTTATTTCTTCTCCCAGCTTGAAGTCACAAAGAACCAGAAGCCAAGAGTGATACTTTCTCTCTCTCTGAGGTATTTGAGAGACTTGGTTTTCTCCATTCCAAGTTATAACCTACCCTCTATTGTTTATTTCCCTCTTATTCTTAATGTAAATTGTTCACTGTTCTAACTAACTAACTAACAAACTATCAATACAGTCGTCAACTTATTGAGTATATTCAAAACAACTGCTGATATTTGGGCATTGGATCAAGTTTCTAACATTAGTTTGTCTCAGGTGTCTAGAAATTCTAGCAAATCTAGTAAGTCTAAACAGCGTACAGCCCTAACAATAACCAATGCTGCACACCATAGGACTATTTATAATATTAGAATTAGTCATCAAATCATGAGGTAAGCTTTGTCCACTGTTTTATTTTTTCACAATTTTAATGACTGAACAAGCTTTAACTTCATGGATTACCAAATCCTTTCTCCAATCCATACTCAGTATCCTTGCTTTATAATCATCCCTAATACCAATTATTTTGTCCATTTAACGTTACAAAAAGATAAACAACAGAATAAACCAGAAACTGGGAGGTGACAACAATAACTAACCGTCTCGGGCAAATTATATATGAGCACAGAACTCAAGACAGTTGCCAAAGCAAATATCCTGCAATAGCAAACACAGCAAAAAGCTAACTAAACAATCATATATGATTCAACACAGAACACAGAATGCATGATCTGAAAGCAATTACCGATCATCATATACATTGGACTTCCCAACACTTTCAAATCCTTCTGTATCAAGGTAAAAGACAGAAGTTCTTACTCCATTAATATCCAAATCTATAGGTGTTCCCCAAACCCATATTCCTGAAGATGTGAACCAAAAGATTAAAAAATATACTGTAAAATATTATATCCAATTAAGCATATCCATGAGAAAAAAGATGGTAATTTCTATCTACCTTTCGTCTTGGTGTCACGCATGTGCCCAACACCAAACCCTAACAAAAAAACATATCTCGTTAAAACTTTCAACCAAACATTACACCAAAACAATCCTAAAATTTAAGTAATAAGGGTAAAATCTAGTAGCTATAAAAGATACACCTTCGTAACAAGAAAGAGAGAGAAGTTGATTAAGCAAAAAAGATTTTCCAGAACGATACGGCCCAATCACCTGATAAAAACAACCATCAAATGATAAAAGCTGAGCCCATAAACAGGTAAACAGTGAATTAACAACATTTCTTCAATACTGCACAAGTTTACTTCAATGTGAATCACCAATTGAAGTAATCAAATTAATATGACAGTGGGGTTACCAATAATATTAAAAAAATAATCAATTACAAAAGCACTCACATAGATTGTAGTAAAACCACAGCACAAATAAACAATTCAAGAAAGGACAAAAGAATACAATAAGGAGGGAAATGAAAGAAAAGAAGACGAACTTAAAAAAAAAAAAAAAAAACTACGTACCCAATTGCCCGGAGGCTCCACGCTATGCGCAGGTAAGGGGAAGGGGAAGGGATATTGTACACAGTCTTTCCCTTGCATATGCAAAGAGGTTATTTTCGAATTCGAACCCATGACCAACAAGTCACCAAGACACAACTTTACTGCTGTGTCAAGGCTCGTCCTCAAAAAAAGACGAACTTATCTTCACAAAATATGTCTTCTGTCCTGAACTAATATTTGCACTTATCTAACTTGTAAACTATTAAGACACTCTTGGAAAGAGAAATGATCAGGATTCTCTCATGTTACTAAGATGGAAGGGTCATGTAATGTACTCGTGTTATAAGAAAGAGAAACGCAAAAGCAAAATTAATGGACCCCTACATAAATGACTGTGGGTCTTAGTATAATTGTTTTTGTGTTTTTTTCTCTCATAATATGACCTGATGATCCTGATTCGAAGAGGAAGTGGAAAACTAAAACCAGTTGAGAGAACAAAATACCAAGATTCACACTGTGGAGATGGGGAGAGACTGGATGGTCAACTTGTGTAGTTTTTTAACCTTCATAAATTTTAATCTCTCTTATGAAGTTTTTTGTCCCACCATTTGGGGAAGAAAATGATCCTCTTAAATTATGAAATATCGAAAGTTCTGCAGTTCGAAAAACACTTGCCTTGTAATAAACAATAAAAGATCAATTCATTCAAATATGTTATATGGCCACACTTTGTCTCAAGTGCGAGAGTTCAAATGCCTTTAACTTTACATTCATGTTTGAAGTTGAATCAACTGATAACCTGCTGATGCCTATCCAGTATTACTGTGTTAGAAAAAACAAATTAAAGCAAGTGTTCGCAGAGCAATCAGCATTCAGTGACAAACACAGAAAGAGGAATGGCCAACATGGATAATGTTAATCAACATAATATTAGCTAATCCCTCCATCATGAATCAATCAAACCATTCCATATTTCATGAAAATTCATATTAAAAACATCAGGTGGAATCCAAAAACACAGATAAAGCAAGCTTTGAAGTTTTAGTCAAACATACTGCCACTGCTGCAATGGGGTTTGTTATTTTCTCAATAGCCTCCAAACCTTCTCTTGAAAGACGAAGTTTTGTGTGACCAGGATCAGGTTCCACAATGGGAAAGCTGTACATACAGAAATTGGGCAGGAATAAGCGAAGATCGCCCCAACTTAAAGTAAAAAAGCACTTCACAGAAAACCAAAGAAACTCTACAACACAACACCCAAGAGGAGGTCACTAAAACTATGCCTAGGAACAGAATATGCAGTAGTATAATAAAAAAGCAAGCAATACAGAAAAGCTGCTCACTATTCGCACAAATCACTAACAATAACAACAAAAAACAGAGTTCCAGGCTCAAAATACACGGCACGACCTTCAAGCAAATAGAAATAGAAATATATACACAGTACAATGCTATCGTTGACACCGTTCTAATATAAAAGACAACACCGCACTTAATCTACACATATCAACACAACATCAGAGGTAAAGTATCAATCTGAAAATGCTGCCTTGCTGTGGCCATAAGTCCATAGTGTGTCTCTATTCATATTTTGAACTATTGAGGTCATGCGTTCGAATGCCTCCCACTAACAAAGTAGCAACTAAAATTTGCCCGATAAAGAAACAAACAAACAAACAAACAAGAAAACAAACAAACAAACGTACAAGACAGGTACAATCAACAACATATCTCCAATGTAATTACTGACAAAAACTCATCCTATGACCGTTTTCCGTGTGTGTGAAACCATGGTACCATGAGTGAAATTCACGCCGCAAAATGAAAGGAAAACAATGAAAGCGCAGTGAGGATCTAAAAAGTCAACAAAAGGCAGAGTTTGGGAGGTTCCAACGGTTACCGGTAACGAGATCTCGGGGAAATACGAGACAAGCTTGAATGCAATCTAAGTTGAACAGGGGAAGAAAAGTAAATAAATGGCATGATTAGTAAATACTCACGCTTGGTGGAAATTGTCAATGGAGGAGGAGGAGGGAGTGGGAGAGAGGAAGAGGAAGAGAAGAAGCAGAAGAAGAAACAGAGAGTCCATAATAATGCAGAGAGAGAGAGAGAGAGGTCTGTGTCTGTTATGTCTATCTGCGGAATTGAAAGGAAGGAGATTGAAGTACTTGCAGGCTGAAAGCAATGGTAATATTCACGACGAAGGGAAGAATGTGTAAGAAATGAAAAAAACTGGGATCTGAACAAGTCCTCCAGATTGGGATACGTTTTCTTTTTCTTTGTCAGCGCTAAAACGAAGACCCTGAAAATGAAATGCAAGGCCCAACACAGAGAAGAACAATATGAGAGATCAAGGTAGTCGGCCCAAAAACCCAACAATATTATAGTACTTTACCAATTTTTAATGTTCGGAACGTATTCTAGTACTCGTTTATAAGTTAATAATAAGGTTGTTTGGTACCAACTAGAGGACGTAAAATTTAGTAATCTTTACATTTTAAGGGTTAGTCTCATAATTTTTTTATTATGAATTTGCTTTTAATTAAAAAAAATAGTTATTTTGTATTTGAACTTTTTTTAGTAATTTTTATTTTTAAATATTATTTTAATTAGTTCATAATTTTTTTTCGATTTTTATCCTCCTTTGATTGACTTAAAATCTCTCTCTTTATTTTTTATTTTAGAATTTTTTATTTGATTTGGTTATATTTTTTGGTGACAAAGAAGAAACTCATCACAAAAATAAAAAAACTACGATTGTCCATTATTTTCAAAAAGCTAATAGATTGCTAGTAAGTGTTTTTTCTTCACTTTTGAGATGGTCCTTTTCATCGTTGCCAGTAAGTGCTTTTTTTCACTTTTTGTTTAGCGTTCCAAAATATAGATTCTGGAACTATTGAGAGTCATTTGACTTTCGGTATTTAAAATTTGGAACTATGTAAATATGTGTTTGGAAGTTGTATTTTGTACACAATTATAGTGTTAGATCAAAGGTCATTTTTGCAACCCTTGCTTGTTTTGAAAATAACAAACAAATGCCTGAGTTTTTAAGTTGATAGACTAAACAAAGGCATAAGTTTATAGAAAAACAAGTCATCTTAACAGAAAAATAAATAAATGTCGCATTTTGATACATGTACCATCCTACGCGTTTATAACAAGTCATCTTAAACTTAATGGATAAATAATTAAAACTTAATAATTTAATTTGTAATAAAATAACTACATATACAATAAATTATAATTTTTTCTAAATTATTAAAATATCACCCGTTTATTTTTTACTGAATCACTTTAACAAACACTAAATTGTCTAAACACATATGATATTTCATTGTGGACCTCTGCAATGTGGTTAAGATTTTTAACCTCCGGGTGTGCATGAAAATACAATTTTGTTGTAGTGTACAACGGAAATGCAATCCTGTTGTAGATTTGTTTAAAGAACTCGTATTTTCGTTGGAAGGATATTTTTGTAAAAGAAATAAGCCCACGTGGGTAATACAAGTAGCAGTATTGATGTGCCAATAGTAATCCCCATTTTTAATTGCCACGTCTTTTAATGGGCTCCAAAGAAACGGCTTATTCCTGTTTTTTTTTTTGGGCAATCACTTGTCCAACGAGTCCACTACTTGAACTTGAATAAAAACTGGACCATTCCTTAATAACTGCCATAATACTGTTTATACATTAATGGTAAAATTGTTTTATGTTTTACTCTCATTTTCAATTGTATTTCTAATAATTTCTCAATAAAAGCTACAGTATAATTTCTTCTGTCATTTTTAAATGCAAATTCAGGACAGAACTACCTCACCATAATGGCATTGAAGATATGAAAGAGATTGTGGTCCTCCAAACTCGTTGAAAATTTAAAAGTAGTAGCTGTTAAATTATGTTTAGGAAATATCAGTAGAGTTTTTAAATTTCACCCTAAAAATTTGTGTTATAGTTCTGCACCTAAGTACGCAACCTGTCAAATACTTCTGACCACGTCCAATGGTAAAAACAAGAATGATATATGTTATCAATCATGATACTTATAAATATTTCAATAAGTATATCTCTATATTTTTTTCTGTTAATATATTGAAAATGTGATATGATTTATTCACATATCTTAATATTTAATATTAATTTACACTTCTCTTCAAAAGAAAATAGTAACTTACACCCCGTCTTTTTTTTTTTTATCTCAACACTCTTGTCTTTGAGGATGTGACAACATTGATCTTCATCAAAGGAGAAAAATGAAAACGTGGCCAAGAGTAGAAGGGTTGAACAGAGGAGTGGGGTGGTGGCAGAACAGGAGCGGAAGAACCACAAAACAAAATTAAGATGGTGTGTGATGTGCAAGTGTTGATCAATCATGGTCATCGATCGTGAAGCATGCAACGCTACTCTCGTGTCTCTTTTGCACCGACACAAACTTATAATTGCAACTTTGCTTACGAACACTCGTCACAGAGAGCTTTGAAACTCTCAACCCATTCACGGGAAACAATCCTTCTCCCTTTTGTCCTCCTTTATATTTTTCTGGCATTTGCTGCTTGTGGGAATATAAGAATAACATAAATTCATGTCGAATATGAATGAAAAATTTGAGTATAATATAAATAAAAATAAAATTCATAAACTTGAATATTAAACTTTTAAGTTAGAGTATTATATGAAGTTTATTTATCTGATTATTTATAATTTATTAATGAAAATCTCCCGGTGTCAATACGGCTTTTCTCTTTTTTTTTCTTCAGAAAATTAACATATGGATTGAAACGACAAGTAGTAATGAAGTACTGGTCTCATCCATATCCTGCTTTAGATTAGGTTAGGTCTGTTTGTCTACTGTGGTCCACTGGTCCCCATTCAACGGTGTAATTATGCATGCAAAGGTTCAGATATTATTAATGTGAAGTTAACACACAAATAAGCACCCATTATAAAATACTGGAAGTAATATTAAACTACAATACATATGTGATATAACATGTTCAACAATTAACGCTCATACAATGTTAAGTGTTAACGATCTTCCTCCAAGTCTCCGTCACAGAAGTAATTGATTGTTTACTTGTTTAACTCCGTTAATTTTGGACATGTTTACAATGTCAATAATATACTCAATAGTATATACATTTGGTACTTTATAATATTTGTGGAGTGAGGACGAACGCATTTTCATTTTATAGTCTATCTAAACTCTAAAGTGAATTAAAGTTACAAGAAAAAATGATTGACTTGTGCGGCAAGCACCTTATTATTTCGGCCTTTAAAAAAGTTGAAGGAACTCTCAATGCCTTAGACACGGGAAGTTCAAATTGGATCTCTTCTAAGTACTGGTAGAGAAAAAACCTGACAGCTTTGAGGAAAGCCATCTTGCATTTATAACACATGATCCTTAAGAAAATACCATAAAACATATACCACATAGATTTGTTTAATTAAATCACGTTTCTTTTTTTAGAGGAAGTAAAATTATTTCATTTCATTAAGAATTATAGAAGAGATACAATCTGAAATATGAATTAAATCATGTAATGTTACTTAAATAAATTAAACATTGTCATGCTGTATTTGAAGTGAAACATGTAATGTTACTCACATATATGTATATATATATATATATATATATATATATATATATATATGTGTGTGTGTGTGTGTGTTTGTG
>PYAF01002668.1:1866243-1878985 GCA_007407185.1 Glycine tomentella | reverse complement strand
TAGTAATAAAATATCATAATAATATTAACTATTAAAAATTTCCAATTAAACTATTAAAAATTTTCAATTAAACTAATTCAATGATCACATTCACACTAAAATCATCTAATCATACAATTTAATAAATAAAATATATTAATTTTTATACAATAAAAAATATTACATATATATTAATATATCTAAATTATCAGTATTATATTCATAATAATCCTTAATCCAATTACCAAAATAATTTATAAAAAAATTATTTCTCATTTTTGTAATCTCTATTTCATAACAAATTTTTAATTTTAATTAAGAATCTTATCAAATTAACTATTTTATCTATTTTATAGATCAATATAAAAAGGATAAAAAATAATAATACTTTATTATTAAAATTAAAATTAATTACATGATATATTTAAATTTTAGACTTAGACTATTATTCTCAACACAACACTTCTTTTCTTTATTTCTTCGCGAAGGCACCTAAAACTGCACCAAGCCACCAACAAATTTCTCCATCAGCTAACATTTTTTTCCTTCTTGAAGGAAAGAATTAAAGTCAATACAAAACAGAATCAAACAGCTTGTCTCCTAACTCATTAGAAATAGAAATAAACTATAACAAAACATAGAACAATTCACCGGAATGTACATCACTACTATATTTCAGCTTTATTTTATTGATATCAGTAAAATCCACCCCGTGTGTAAGGAAAAAAAAACATAAGGGGATAGAAGTCACAGAACTGTTACAGTTATATAGTCATATAGATTTTAATCCTCACTTCATAAAATAGAAAAGGCCGAAAAAAATTCAAAATTTTATGGGTTATCATCATTATGAAAAACCACTGCCAAACCAGTCACAACCTTCACGCCAGAAAGCGAACCCTTAGGTTTCAGCTCCGGTGGCTTCCATTCGACCACCGCCGTGTTACCTTCGCCGGAACTTTCTGACTCCGCAGCGAACAAATTCTCCTTCAAAAGCTGTTGTTGTTCTTCTTCCTTCTTCTTCTCCTTGATAACGTTCGCACAATTAGTAGTGCGCGTGTAAGGAGAGAGCCACTTCGCTTTCACGTACTCGGTTCTCCTCCACGGCGGCACGTGCATACCCTTCTTCTTCAGACTCTGCTTCGCTGCCTCCGACACGAGCGCCACAATGCTCTGCAACCGCTCGCACGTGCCAACGAATATGTAGGGAAGGTTCTGAAGAATTGTCTTGTACGCCTTCGTGGATCGCGCAATCTCGAATTCTGACCTGAAGTCAATGTCAATTAGAATTCGCTCTTCCCCCATCATCACATCTATGTATTCATATTCCCCTGCACAAAATCAATTAAATTAAATCCCTAAATACAACAAAACCTTAAGCTGATTTCAATTTTCACTCAATTAATTAACCTAATTGAAATTCATAGCTGCAAGAAGAAAGTGAAATAGAGAAATTAAAGTACCAGCGGGATATGAGGGAGATTTTTCCCAGCGAGATTTGCAAATTGAAGCATCGTATCCGAGGGTTAACAATCCGTCCGTGACGATCTTTCTGCAGAAATTGTCTTTGCGCTTGCAGGTCTTATTCTTCTCAACGATCTTCGCGGTATCAGCAAGCAAATTCCTCTCGCGCACGCTCGCACACGCTACCAAACCCTGTCGGAAACGGAAAAAACGCGTTTCAGAATTGTTCTCTCTATAGAACGCTTTGAATTACACAACCTGCTTGAACTATCGTTTACCTTGAGAGTTTCGCACGCCTCGCCAGAGGAGAAATTGGAGTCGCCGGAACCGCCGAACGAGTTCGAGTCTTCGTCAGAGCTGTCGTCATAGTTCCTGTTGAAGCAGTTACATCGGTTGCGGTGGTGTGAAGCGGAGTGCTTCTCGTGGCTCTCCTCGATGAAACTCTGCACCATTTTCGCCAAACACGCCGAGCTCGGCTCAAAATCATTGGAGCCGTTAAGCGTCTCATCGCCTCCAGCGATCTTTTCCGGCGCCGAATTTCTGAGAACGCCGGAGAACTGGCGCTCGAGGAGCCGCTTCAGCCGCGACTTCACAACCGGCTTGGCGAGCTCAAGCCGAGTCCCCTCTGCCGGAACCTGAGAGTCGATTGGCTGAATTTTCATCGGAAAAGGCTTCGCGATTACAACAAAAAGATGGCTCAGAACAGAATCTCACGCTCTCACTTGTTCGTCTTTTCCATTACCGATTATTGAACTTAATTTTTAATAATCGGAGTCAGAACTCATAAGACAGAACTGTGTAAAAAGCAATTAAACCTCTGAAGTTCTGCGTTGTCACATTTCTGGATTCTCCGCCTTCGTTTTTAAAATTTGAAGACGAAGAAAGTCAGTAAACTACAGAAAAAAGGAAAAAAGTGAAAAATGAAAACAAAAATTAATGTTCTCTGCCAAAAACTGTAGACGCTGAAATCAGAGCAAGCCTCTTCGAATTTTTTTCCCCACTCGTATTATTATATAGTGATAATAATCTGCCTCGGGGTTATGAGATAAAGCATGGAATAACTTGAAAACTATGCCAAGTAAAGTCGCTTTTGCTTAGGGTTTGTAATTGTATTTGTACTACCAGATACGCTTAGAGTTCCCAAACAAGTAGCGGCACGACAACGTCAATTGGATCCCAACAAGATCGCCAGACACTGCCGGAGCCTCCATATTTCACGGCGTGGAGGTTGAATTTTCCGATGACGAGGGGTGTAGGTTGGAGCTATGGGCGTGTTTGGTTGGGTGAGGTTATGGGTTTCGTGCAGGAGACGGAGAGAGATGAGAGGATAAAGAGCAGATCAGAAAGCGAAGACTTATTTAAAGGCAACGAAGACAAAAAAGAAAGGGATGACGTGGGAAGGAAAGTGCCACGTGTGACCTACGTGGCGGAATACGAGAAGCGTCATGGTGAAGTGTGTTTTCGTGTCGAGGTTTTTTGAACCGGGTTTAGGTTCGTGATCTCGGCCCACGGAACCACGCTAACGCCTGTGAGGGTGGGAATTGCCGAAAATGAGCTCGTCCTTTGCGAAAGCCTCGTGATGCGGATGCTTTTCGGAAGCAGGCTCACGACAGTAGCGGGGGCAATTCCAAAACCATTTTCAGTTTCGTGTATTTGTGAAAATATCTTAATTAGTTTTTAATTTTCTATTAGTATAAAAATTTATTTGATAGTTTAATAAATGAATTTTTTTAATAATTTTTATTTTTTAAAATATTATTTGAAATAAAAAATTTTAAATTAACATTTTAAATTTTTGATATTTTTTCTTTATATAATTTTACATATTCTATCTTCTTTAATATATAATTTTATCAAATAATTATGATTTAATAAGATAATTTACTAATTTTCTACTTTCAGTTGATTTTGTCTAATATAACCTTAGTATGAGGCAAAAATCATATATTCTCATAATTTTATTTTATTTTTTAGATTTTATAGAGAAAACATTTCTAAATAATGGATATATTATTTGATATTTCAGAGCATTAAAAAAACACTATATGACGTGATTTTATTAGTTTTAAAAGAAATATTATTTTTTATTGTATTTTTATCTTAAGTAAATAATATATAATTAATAGAATATAGTTTTATTAGTGTTATTTTATCAATTTTTCAGCAATACTAAATTTTCAATATGGTATCGGATAAAAATTAATTTTTAAAATAATATTATATTAGTCTAGATTATCCCGTTAAGCGATGGGTATTAATTGATATGAAAATACAGTAATAGTTGCTGGTTTGCATTTGTCGAAGTGGTGAGTAATAAATAATTGTTGCATGGAAACATTATTAGGTTAAAAGTATTTATTTTGAACTCAAGTATGAAAAAAACTGCTATTAACGTTTCACTTTCTCTTTATGATTATTGAAATTTATAATTTTAGCAAATCTCACCTCTAAATTAAAAAAAAAAAAAAAGACTTATTAAATGGTAAGTGAAACTTATACTTTCTTTTTTGATGTTTTATGAACATAGATGTTTAGTGAAGTTATTGGTAATTTAATATTGGATCAAACTCTTTCTTAAGGTATTTATATAAAAGAAAATGTCTCTAAGAAGATAATCATTATACACAAAGCAATACTCAACCAATAGAGTGATGTGTGTATAGTGTAAATGGAAATAAGAGAGAATAAAAATGTGTATAACTTTTCCTCTGCAATCATCTTTTATTTGCACATATTTCTTGGTTAATTGTGGAACGTCCTCGAGAATCACGATTAAGATTTCTAACAGCTGATTATCACGATCTCCCTAATTAACAAGATACATGTTTTGCTTTCAGTTAGGGTCTTTAGTCCATAATTCCTTAATGTGTCTTAGCACTAGGTCTAATTGTAGTCCATGATTCCTTAATGTATCTTAGCACTAGGTCTAATTGTACAATCCAAACACTTTCAATTTTGAATTGTTTACTTTCCATATTTCCAACTTAACATTTTTTCTCATTTTTTAAACATTTGGATTTAATTAACCATGATTCTATCCTAAATGTGGATTTAATTTTCACGGACGATAAAAAGATATAAGTAATCTATAAATATTTTTGTCTCTAACTACTATTTGAATCTTGAGATCTATGAAATACAGTTGGATTTGAGATAGAAGGCTATTTAGGAAAATACAGTTGGATTTGTTTTGAAAAAGAAAAAAAAAAGTGCAGGGAATGTGGCCCTTCTTTGAACACGACGTTGACATGTCCTTCTAAATGACGCCACGGTAACATTGTAGGTTTAAGCCGTTGGATTGTTTGTTGCGAAATGAAAATCACGCAAGTCATTATTTGAACCAAGCATAATTAATAAAAAAAGTTAAAAAATTTAAAACTGTTGGGTTCGTGTAATCGTGTTCCTCTCTTTTGGTGAAACAAAGATAAGTGTCTTCTTCGACGAGAGAATGAGTGGGGAAATTTCGAGACAATGATTATTGTAAACTAGAAAATGGACAATAATTGTTTTGAGAAAAAGGCCAAATGAATGGTAACGATTGCATAACACTAATAAGGGTAAATATTATTTTTATTCTTAAATTTTGTTAGGATCATCAAATATGAAAATTTCATATGTTATTTTTGAATTTGTAAAAAGTGTAATAAATTAGTCTTTCATTTTTTTTTGTTAATTCAAAGGTTGTGTTTAAATAATGTTTTTTTATAATAACTTGACGAATTACCACATGTTAAAAGATTGATGTTTAGGTTGGATCCGAACCTAATAACTTGTTGTAATTTTAGTCCCTAAACTTAATCACTTATTTACATTTTGGTTTTGAATTTAACATAGGCATGGTAGGGGGGTCTGAATCGTGGGTACCTGTCCGAATCCGTCCTGATTTTAATGAAAAAAAGTCGAGTTTATCGAGTTTAGGTTTTTCCCAAAAAAAAGCGGGGATGAAGGTGAATATGAGATTACTGATACCCGTTCCACCCCTGTACCTGCCCCCGCCATGTCATAAATAATATTAAAAAAAGAAAAAATATATTATTTTGTATTTTTTAATTCAATTGATTAATTTTATTTTGTAATTTTTAAATTATGATCTCATATTTTAAATTTGGTTTTATTGTTTTTTTGTTATTTAATTAGAATTTTTTTAGATTTTTCAATAAATAGTTATATTATTTTATAATTTTTTAAAATTTTAATCAAATATCAGGGGCGGGGTCGGGGAGTGGGGACGAAGAATGCAATACTCGCCCCCGCCTCGTCCCATTGCCATGCCTAATTTAACATTTATTTTCATTTTAGTTCCTAAAAGCACTTTTTTATTTCCAATCAAGTCTCATATTGCATGATAGACATTATAATATTCTACCATGTATCAAAATCACAATACTTAATTAAGTTTGGGGACTAAAATATTAGTAAGGAATTAAATTTTGCATTGACTAAAATATTGGTAAGTTGTTAAGTTCATAAATTAAACCTAAAAATCAACTTTTTGACACGTGATAATCATGTAAAGACGATTGGTTATCATGTTATCATTGAAAGTGTTATATAGACACAATAGTTTGAGTTAACGAAAAAACTAACGACATGACTAATTTGTCACACTTTTTGTAAATTCATGGATAAAATTTTATTTTTTCATCTTTTAGGGATTTGACTATCAATGTTTAACAAATTTACCAAAGAAAATGAGTATTTACTCAGTAATAATAATATTATTATCTTTATTTTTCAATAAGATTATTTTTTGTAAAAGGCAGTTTTTAAATTAATTGTTTTTTTAATTTCTTGAGTAAAAATATAATAATCAATTAAGTGAAATTTTAAAAAAAAATAAAGGCAATATTAAAAGTGTGTTTAAAATATTAACAAATTAATCTTACTAATTAAAATCTATAATTTTATGAAGTAGAATATAAAAAATCGATCAATTTTAAATGTTTTTGGTTAAAAGTTTTAGTTAGTCAATAAAAATTATATAAATAATGTATTTTTTTTATCACCTTATCTGGTGGAGGAGGAAATTTGAAGCTGTGGGAGAAGGTAATAGATGGTGGTACGTAATGAAGAAATTGAAATTTGAAAGTGGGGTCCAATGGAAAAAAGGAAAGATGATGGTCCATGGTAACGTTAACGTTTGTGGTCTGGACCTCATTGATGGAGATCATGTCGGGAAGGAACCCAGCTGCTAACTGCTAACATAGTTAAAGTAGGCCCACCATGAATATACTCCCTATGCCCTAGTTTATCTGATACCTGATGGGACATCTTGCCATGCCCCATCCTTTTGAGAAGAAAATGAATTGAGGTCATATTTTAGATTACTGGGTTAATAAAAAAACATGTGTATAAAATAATATAAATACTTTAAAGAAAAAATGTATTATATATAAATATTTTTGTCATTGTATAGAAAAAAATGTTTATTTATTATATTTTCTACTCAAAATGTTGACACTCACTAAAAAACTCTCCATTCCTTTCTCATACCAAGCAAAAGAAGGCATGTAATATAGACCCCTTTTCATCGCATGTTATTAATTAGTCACCTTTCAGCTCTGTCAAACAAATCATAATGTCTTACGTGCTCGAATCTATTTGTCTATCTTTTCCTGTTTTTTTATATTTGTATACATTAACAAAGAAAATTTTAATATATACTTTTGAATCTGTTTTAATACTTTTTAATGTTTTTTAATATATTTTATTGTTAGTTATACTTTATTAAAAAATGTAGCTTTGTGAGTTCCACCTTCTATTCAATGAATTTAACTTATGATTTTATAATTTTAATATATTTTATTAATAAAAATGTATTAAAATTGTACTAAAAAATATATTATTAACACTCTACCTTTTTTATAAGAGAAAATATTTTTTTTTCCTAAAAATCGTGATTAGAGTTTCTACTCTCCGTTAGAAGTATGACGCATCCAAGTCTTTACAGGGTTTTAGTTATTTTTAGTTTAACTTTTCATACAATATACTAAATTCACATTAAAGTGTGTGTTAGAGGAATTGATTTTAGTAATTTGTTAAAAATGGCACGGCCTTTTTATATTTTGGTAGGTATGGTTTGGTCCTACGCCTTTGTTGGTTGTATACTACATAAGTTAATTGATTCTCCAGAATGAGAAGGGAAAAGTAGTGTAAATACTAAAATTTAAGCATAAAATTTCTAGATTTATGCAATGAGTTTTTAATAATATCTTTAATGGTAGCATTTTATTTTATTTTTTACTTAACAATCATGCTAAACGTTGTTGTATCAATAAAATGGTATCACGAGCCGAATTATTATAAACAGTTTTTTTTACAAGATAATGGACCCACCTCTACAATATTGGAAGAGAAGGATATACAAAATAAATGATTATAACAACGCTTTTCATAAATCTTTTGATCACATCATGTAATTATTCTTTAATAATTACTGTAATTAAGATGTTTAATTTCTCCATAGAATCTTAAAAGTATTTCATGAACTTTGACCGTTTGACCATTTTGCGAGTTGGCGTATTCAGCAACCGATTATATAGCTGGTTGTGCATTGTGTTTGTGGCAGACAACAAAATCCTTAGATACAGCCCTCGATATAAATCTGCGTAACCTCCGAGTTTGATCATTCTCCCGATAACACCTCATTCCAAGCATCAGAACATTGTCGAATTGTCGCCACTATAGTATTTGAATACTACCATTCTTACGGATCCTTTATATATTTATATATATATATATATATATTTTGAAAATTAAATTTAAAAATAAAAAATAAACACTTACCTTCATCTTAAACGGACCTAAGTTTGTTTTTTATCTCTCAGTTTAAAAAAATGTAACGTCTTAATCATTCTTTCCATAAAAAAGTCACCACAAATTATAAGTCCAAAATAAAAAATCAATAAAAAGAAACTAAAAAGAGCCTTTTTTAAAATTGAGTGACTAAAAAAAATTAAATTAAATTAAATTTAAGTCTATTATAAGATATAAACATATCTTACATAAAAAATAGACAATTTTTATTAAAATGATATATTTTAATATATTCAAAATATTTTTTTCTACTAAAAAACATATAAATACAAAATGTTACATGTGAATAGACTTTTTTTAAAAAACAGATTACAACTTTGCTAACTTTAATGCTTGGATAACTTATTAAGAATTGAGAGCTTCCGAAAAAATCGGTAAAATTAAATTATTACGAAAGAAATTATTTTTTTTCTCCTGCAAATGTCAAGTATCAACTGAATAATACCCATTTCCAGATTCTTTTTATGCAATCACAACCATGACTTATGTTAACAAGCAATTTACCAGGTTCGTGCAATGCATGGCTAGATATTTATTTGTGTATACAATCTAACATATAATATTATCTATACGGTTTAAATATTAAGTTATAATTTTAATGATTATGTGTAATGTAATTATTTGATTAAAATATCATTTTGCTCCATTATGTTTTTTTTTTTAAAATTTCTTCAGTTATGTTTTAAAAAAATTATTTTGATTCTTTAAGTTTTTTAATAAACTTATCTTAATTTTTTTAAATACATAATGGACACATAATTCTGTTATGTATACTGTTTCAATGAATTTGTGATTTCGTTTATTGTAAATATACAAAATTGACCTATATATGGTTTTTGTAAATGTATGAGGTAGGAAGAGTATTAACTCATGTGGAAGTAGCACTCCCAATATGTTTTGTAAATGCATTTATCTGGACCAAAATGGTTTAGGAGTAGCCCAATTTATTGTAGAACCCACGTAATCTAGTTAATCCCAACCCAAAATCAGCAGTTAACTCAAGCTTACCAACTTATTAGACCAACCCAAATAAGTTCAATAAAATAAACCCAAAGTAAATTATTGTGATAAGAAAATAAAGGAAATATACAAATATAAAGTAAAATAACACAAAAGAAAAAAACAAAATTTGGCGGGATAAAATTTCCTAAAGCATTAACTCGTGTCTTAATAAAACTCAGAAATATCAAGTTAAAGATTTTAGTAATTGAAATTATAAAAATATTGTTTAATTCTTAAAATTAGTAAAAAATAGATTATTTTAATTCTTATTTTTTAGTACCCTAAGAATTTAAATGGCATTTTTGTAATTTGAGTATTAAATTAATTGAAATTCGTATTTTTAGAATTTGATATAATGCACTACTCGTTTAATGATGGTATGTTTTTTCTTTATTTGTAATAGCAGTATAGCACCCTGGATAATTTGTCTTCCAACTTTCGGATAACAAATACAAAGCGTTCGATTGAACTTGAATGCAAAAGAAAACTTGAAGATACGGAAAGTGGGACTGGGGGGAGAAAGAAAAGAAAAGTAGCAGGGAGTGTGAAAACTGAAAATGATGGTAGTCGGTGGAAGAAAAGAATCATACAACCAAAAACTGGGCCTTTGTAAGTGTTTTGGGCCATTCGAGTGAAGTGGGCCAAGGAAGGAAAAGTGAAGAGAGTGCGAAATATTTTTTGAAATTGGGAATGAAAAGTGTTTTCCCACGCAAGGTTGCGCGCCTCTTATTCAAAGTTCAAACAAAACGCATACCACATTTAATGACATATTTGGATCTAATCCTCTCAGATTCGTGTTTTGTCCGTCTTCAGCTTCAGCCTTTCTCTTCCACTCACTCACTCACTCACTCACTCACAGGTCTCTCTCTTTCTCTCCCTTCGTGTTCACTGAAGTTTGTTCTTTGCAACCAATATTCGTTTTTATTCTTTCTTTTCTTTTGGAAATCTTTTTCTTCTTTGCCTTGTTTCTTCTATTTCTCCATGTTCCGTTTCCTGAAACATTAACACTGAAAAAGTGTAGGTAAGCAATGGCGGGAAAAGGAGGGAAGGGGCTTCTTGCAGCGAAAACCACCGCGGCGAACAAGGACAAAGACAAGGACAAGAAGAGACCTATTTCTCGCTCATCCCGTGCTGGAATCCAGGTAAAGTCTTCTACTTTGTCTGTTTTCCGTTCTCAAAAGTTGCTCCCACCCTATTTGTTTCTTCTCTGTTTACTTTTACGTCAAAGAACACATGGTGGTGGCGATAGATAGCAAATCCCTAGATTCAACCACACGCAATTTAACTATAAAAGTAGGAGTCTTAGCTTGGATTGGCGTACGAAAAATTTTGTAATGCAAAATTTTAAAAAATAAAACTGTTGGTTCTTGTCAGACTGTTAATTTTGTTGTAGTTGCTAAGTACTTGTCCTTTTGTAAATGGCTTTATGATTTTCAATTGTTTCAGGACATAGTTGTCTGTACAATTTCTTTTCTTTTTATTATTTCTATTTTTGAGTAAGCAATCTATCTGTAGAGATGTCGCAGGAGATCTTTATAGTCATTGAATCACATTTACAAATGGACATCTATTGTTTTCTTTTTTGGCAAAAGTTAGTTTGTTAGAACAATATTTTTGTTAGTAGAGGTGATCTAATCCTCTAAAACAAAACGAATTGGCATCTATGACAAATTTGTTGACTTTTAGAGATAATTTTATTTTTTTATAATAACAACTAATTTTTTATTTTTATTAACAAACATTTAATGTAATGAAAGAGGAAATACAACACTTAGTTACCAACTAATATTGTATAGAAGACAAGTTTAATTTTTTTGATTTGATTGGAAAAACAGTTTCCTGTGGGACGTATCCATAGGCAGCTGAAACAAAGGGTCCAAGCCAATGGACGTGTCGGGGCAACAGCTGCAGTGTACTTAGCCTCAATTCTTGAGTATCTGACTGCTGAAGTTCTTGAACTTGCTGGGAATGCAAGCAAGGATCTGAAGGTGAAGAGGATCACTCCAAGGCATCTGCAGCTGGCTATCAGGGGAGATGAGGAGCTGGACACTCTTATCAAAGGGACCATTGCTGGTGGTGGTGTCATTCCTCACATTCACAAGTCCTTGATCAACAAAACCGCCAAGGACTGAGCTCTCTTTGGCCTTCTGATTTCATGTTGCCCTTTACTGAAAACTAAGTTTGTGGTTATTGTGAATTGATCACAGCAGTAGGCTAGTATGATGATTTGTTTTAATAGTTTTAGAACTCAAGTGGTAGTGTGTAAATGGCTTGCTTGCTAGACAATGCTTTCTTTAACTGTTTTAGTTGGTCTGTTTTTAGAGCTTTAACCATGTTGGATTGCTAGACAATGCTTGCTTTTAGATACAATCTGTGATCTGTTGTCTTTGTTGCCCATTGACCCCTTCATATATGGTTGTTTTATTTTAATCTTTGCTATCTGTGATCTGTTATTTTTTGATGGCCATGTTACGTAAAATGTTTTTTAAGTATTGCTCTGGCGTTTACTAAACGAAAGTAGTTTCCATCTCCCTCGCTGTTCTACCTACATTGGCAAATTGTTCTCACTTCTTACACTTTGGGGTCAAGATCTCTACTCTCTAGTTTTTAATAAAATGATGGTGTTCTTGAGTAAAATATCAGTAATCTGATTGACAACTTGTTTATCTCACACTTCAAAATTAACAATACCAATTTTATTAATATTTCACTCAATAATACAATCTCTTTTACGGTCAATGTTTTCAAGTCTTTTAAGCGCAGGTCATGATCCCTCAAAAATAAAAACTGGAGGGAAATGTTTGAGGATCTGTGTCATTGGTACGCCAGTTAATGAGAAGTGAGAAAAGTGACACTCAGCGGTGGGATTCAGTTCTTGCTTAATACATTTCGTTTCAATGTCTCTTTATCTATACCTCATCCCTTCCCCCTGTCCTATTAGGGTCATTGAAGGATCCCAATAATAAACCTTTCCACTGAACTTTCAAAGTGACTGAGTCATGACTTATGACTTACTAAGAATTAACTAAAACCAATTGCCAACATGTTGAGAATTAAATCTTGTCCTTCAAAATGTACTTCTAGTGGCCATCCTTCACTAAACTAAACGACGATATTAATCGTTGGTCAGAGATGATGAAACAATTTTTTAATAGTTTTCTCCTGGAATGATATAATTAGAAAGACTTCTTGCTAATTATCAAATTTATAATAACTACTTAACATGATATTATTAAAAGACCTCTTTCTAATTATCAAAATACAAGTACAATTTACTTTTAATATTCAGTTATTATAAAAAATTTAAACCATCAACTAACATATTTTCTTTGTCTTTAGTTATAAGATTCTTTTTGAGAAATTTGTTTGTTCCTTTTATTGACATTTTTCTAATTTTTAGATGCATTAATTATTTTTTTCCTATATTCCTTTACTTAATTATCTTTATTTTTAAACATTAATAAGAAATAATTAAGTGGAT
>PYAF01002668.1:1847342-1866143 GCA_007407185.1 Glycine tomentella | reverse complement strand
ATAAAATAAAAGGAATAAAAAGGGTTACTAATTAACTATTTAAAATGAAAACAATAATAGCTATTGAAAGTGAAGAAAATGTAAAATAACATTATCAAATAATTTTTTAATACTAAGTATTAAACAAATTGTGTAAAAAACATTCAAATAAAATAGAAAAGGATAAAAAAACTTATCGAAGATAAAGAATGAAAAAGTCGTTGCATTTGTGTTTCTTATTTGTATTAATTGATCTTTCCATTGAAACTGAATTAAATGAAATAAATAAAAAGTGTCAGCAATTAGCTATTTCAAAAGAGAATAAATAAGAATAAAATTGAAAATAATAATGTACACTCAGGTGTTATAATTGAAACTCAAATCATGCAAGATTTTTTAAAGTTTAAAAGAAAATCGATCACAGGAATATGGAATGTTAGTATATCATAGAGTTGACAAGGATGGAAAAGAAAAAAACAAATGAGAAGTGTAACAAATTGGGGAGAAAGAGAGAGAGTATTGTGTAATTTTTATTTAAATTATGAATTTATAAAAACGAAGAAAGAGTACATAAGAAGTCATAGCATCAAAATTTACATAATAATGAGTAATAATTAAATTATTATTATGGATCAACCCATTATTGTTTAAATATTCGCATTTGTGCACATGTTACAAAATAATTGATGAAAATAATTGTTTTTTATTTATTATGATAGAAAAAAAATCATTTTAAGATTAAAAATATACCAATCTATTAATATATGAACTAGTCAATTATAATTATTTAATTCATAATTAAATTAATCAATCAATTATATATTTTAGGTATTTATGATAAGATAGTTATTTACATAACAATAATTATATAATGCCTTCATAGAATAGAATGAATATATAATAAAATAGAATTTATTTACATAATATAATAATATTTATTTGAATGAATAATTAAATTTAATAATGTCATTACTTTATAATTTAAAAAATAATAAATATAAGATTATCACGTGACATGTCTCCATATAATTAATTTTTCTTTATATATATAATAGTAGATTTATTTCCACGTGTAATCAATTGTTTTTTTCTTATAGATAGGAGGTGGAGGCGGGAGAGAAATAATAGAGTGAAAAAAGAAAAAAGAAAACAGATGGAATCCGATAAAAAAAAAATGGGAATACATTATATGAAATTGAATTTAATTGAAATAGTATTTGTTTTGAAGGGACTGAATAAGCATATTTGACATGGCAATTATGTGAATTATATGAAGTTTGTTATGTGAAGTTACGTGTTAGAGCTAGCATTTTTGTTGCAGGTTAAAAAAAGTGAAGGAAAAACTATCCTATTTGCGTAGAATTATTAATTCATCATATATTTGAGTCATCTTAGGAGAACGTATAAGCCAACAAGATTTTTGTTTTTGTTTTTGCTTTCTATATAATATTTTTCTGTGGAGGCAATTTTATTTGGAAAACGTTTACCTCTCTCAACAAACTTGAGAATTGTAATTCGCCACGTTGTGCCTTCAGCTAATTCCGTATAATAAGGCTACAAAATAAAGCATGTAACACACCCAATACCACTATCTCCGAATCAGGAGCATGAGCTTTATGTGAAGATGCTTTTCATGCTCTATTTGGTTTTCTTATTTCTATATAATTAATTAAGCCCTCTCATCCCTCCCTTCCACAAAATACTCACAAATGGAAGCAAAATTGGTTGCACAGTGCAAGAGTCCAACACTAAGTTTAGCTCATTGGAAACCAAAACAACCTTGTGTGGTTGGAGTGCTGGCAAGGCCTGCTGATGACATTTCAGGTGAAGCAAGAAAAACTAATCATGTGTACAAAGATGGCTTGTTTGATCGCATAGCCATAAACTATTTATCAAAATGCGTTCAAGAGGCAACAGGTTCCTAGCTTTCAAGTTTTGATTTAATTCATACCCTTCAATGAGTTTTGTAATATTTTTCATTTTTCTTCATTTTGAGTCTTATATATATATGCAGGACTTAAAAATAATAAGAGTGGATATGAGAGCCTGGTAGAGGCAGCTACCGTGGCTTCACAGAGATTTAGTCCTATTGAACAGCATCAAGTTGTCATTCAATCCCTTGACAGAGCCTTCCCCAAGCCAATGCTTTTACTGGTGAGTTGTGCATTAATGTTCTGCTTTGATTTTTTTTTTTTTCCTTCTGAAAATAAGATATTTCTGAAGTTGGAAGCTATGAGACTAATCTTATGAGTCATAGATATTATTAAAGTGAATTTTATCTCTCTTACTTAATTAACAAAGCTTGCTTAAGAAATTGAGTTACTACCAATTGTGCTTTGATCTTCTAGTATCTTGTCTTTTCATTGTCCTATGTTTCGTGGTGACTACTTTCCACTTCCATTTGCTTGGCATTATACAAGTGGAGAAAAATGTATCCTTGTTGATTCTTCGAACTGTACTTTTTCCTTGTTGATTCCAATATACAATAACACTAGTTTAAGGTCTTTCTTCTCCACTTGTGCAATTTCCAATCTGTTGGAATTATGTTATTTTGCATGAGCAATGGCAGATAAGGACACTGCTACCACCATCTAAATTCGCAAGGAAATTGTTTGCCATCTTCACCACTTTGTTCTTTGCTTGGTTAATCGGGCCCTCTGAGGTAAGCAACCCACACTACATATAATTTTATGATATGAGTACATGCTACTTGTAATATATAAAATACTGATCCTATTTATTATTAATTGAAAGTTGAAACTCATTTAAAAAGAAGAAAATAAATAATTTAAATGTCATTTTTATAAGATGATTTTTAATTGATTGTGTTACACTAATAATATATTAATATTAAACTCTTTAGAATTTCTTAACTGTTCTCTTCAGGAAAATTAGTTTTGATTATTGATGCAAAAATGATAAAAGATAAATAATTTGATTTCAGAATAGGAACGTAGAATTGGAGACCCCAAAGGGTGATTGGCCAATAGAAGTTGGGATAAGCTAAACCACATCCATGTTGTTGTGGACCCAAAGGAAAATCGGGATTTTATGCACGTTGAGTGTTGATCCACGACTAATACTAAGAAGTCTCATTTTTCAAATTATTAATAACAATAACATATTTATAGTTTTGCACATTGTATTTATTTTTGAGAATGAGATTCTTACATTTTTCACTCATTCAATTAATTAATTTTTTTATATTTTTTCTTCTCTCATTACAATTTAATTTATTTATTTCTGATCTTCACAAACTTATGAGAGTGATATCGGTTATTTTAAAGATTTTATATATTTTTTAAAATTAAATTATTGCTATTATGAATATATTATTATGTTTAAATTTAATTTAAATTATAATTATAGTTATTATTATTTTTTAAATTAAAATTAAGTGATGTTAATTATTGTTATTGTTGGCTATTATATAAGCCTTTTAAAAATTTATTATTAAAATAATCTTTTAAAAGTTTAAAATATCAACTTATTATTATTAAATTTGTCTTTTAATAATAAAATTAATTATTAAATTAGTTTTTTAAATAATAGAAAAAAATATGTACTGATAATAGAAAATAATTTTACACTTTCAATCAATTACAAATTAATATATATAATAAATTTATTAATTTTTACAATAACTATGTTAAAAAGTCATACTACATATTAACATTGATTTATGATTGGATTACAATGCAAAATCATGTCTAACCATTAAACTCTTAAAATATTCTTTTATGACATTTTAAATATTTTAAATATTAATTTGAGAACAAAAATTTGTAAATTTTTCTATTTCAAATTATTTTCAAAGAATATTCAACTTTCTTTTAATTTCTTGATTTTTTTTAAAGGATAGATTATTTTCTTAAAGCTAAGCGATTTCCAAACGAGTACTTATTTTATTTGATCACTTTTTTTTGAAGAGTAGTGTGGTGATAAATAAATTTTAAGATTTATTCTAATTAACTATTTGAGGAAGGTACAGTTGGAGTACATTTCATCAACCATGAAATACAAACAGCCTTGGGGTCCTATGCGGAACAGAATAGATTGAAGAAAATTAGAGAAAATTAAGGACTATGCATTATAATATAAAATTGTGTTGTACTGTTAATACCCAAGACATCATGCAATACGCGTAGTAAAGCAATCAGTTCTCACTTTTTGCATATATAAATAATATAATGGACAACCATATGTAGGTATATATATATCCTGTTACTTTCTAACCTATGTTTTGTTCATTCATGAATCTAAAAAGATTAACCCCATTAGTTTCACCATGTGAAGGTGAGAGAATCAGAGGTCGAGGGGAGAAGAGAAAGAAATGTAGTCCACATAAAAAAGTGCAGGTAAGTTTGATTTAGCTTTCATTTCTGTTGGAACTTTTTATCTTTAACAAAGAACTGTCATCAATTCACCAACCTAAATACACTCTCTGGCCTCCAATTATTATGCTTCATTGAGACTATGGCTATCATGATCACTATCCAAGGTAATGCCACTCCCAAAATCATGACTATCATTCCCATTATCATTCTAATGATTTTACCCAAGCTATATATCTAACATCTCCCCCTCCCCCTCTCTAAATTTGTTTAAACTGCAATTAGCAACTTTGTACATTTTCTTTTAATGCAAGTCAAATTTTAAAAAAATAAAAAAATATTATCACTATTAAATAAGAGTAAAAAATTATGTGTAATGAGCTTTTGATAGAAAAAAAGAATATAAATATTAAAGCCAAAAGTGACATATTTGATGGAAAAAAAGACACAACTTAATAAGAAAGAACACAACTTGTTTTTAAAAAATGCTTTATTTAAGGGTAAATATTTAAAATTATAATAGAAGAGTGAATATATGCAGGTTCTTAGAAGAGACAAATTGTGTAGGAATGTGTATCAATCTTTGCAAACTCCCATCTCAATCGTTTATAAAGGATTCTCTGGGAATGTCAGTCAACATGGTCCCTAGTAAGTTTCCTTAACAACTATTTTTATGAGTACATCAGCACATGTCCATGGTCAAAGAGAGCTACTTTTACATAGACGAATTTAATAATTTGCATTTTAAGAGCAATTACTCAAATTAATCATTGAAAGATTCAATGAATATCGAATATCAAGTTTATCTCTAAGTTATATTTAAATATTAATGTTAAATTTGGTTGTATTTGTCATTGCACAAACTTCTGTTTGATATTTTTTATATTCAAAATACTCATTTCATTTTCTGTACTAATAGTGTCATGAATACAATCGGATATGTGATTAAAAAAAAAAAAACATGGGAACTGGCATGAAATTTCAACTCCTGTATCAAATAATTAGTTTCTTTGATATTATTATGGAACCCACTTTAAGATGTTTGGTATAATCTTGGAGAATACTGATAAATATTCTTAAAGTATTGGTTAAATATTTGAAAGTATAATTTTTATGAAGAAAATCTGAAAGTGTTACTCGGGCACCTTATTGTGATTTCTAATTAATACAAAGTGTTTAATTTTTATTAGTTAGTATGAATTCCTAAACATTAAATAAGAAGAAATAATTAGTTACTTCCTAACAAATGTATTTTAAATTCTATTTCAATGGGAAACTAGACACACACAACCTCATCATGAGTCCATGATGATGTGAAATAAAAAAGTATTATTTATTGTTTTTTTAATCAATGTCCATAACACAGTTGTTAGTGGGATTATAATGTTTGAGTAAAATATGTTTTTAATTTTTGTAAATATGACTAATTTTTTTTAGTTTTTTAAAGAAATTTTTTGTTAGTTTTGATACCTACATTTAAAAGAAAATGGTATGGTTTGTTTTTGATAGCAGAGAATTCAAATACCTGATCTCTTCCATCTTTCTTTCTCTTTTAACCACTACTCCAATCTTATATATTCATAAATATATTTTATTATGTATTATTTCAAAATAATTATTAATATCGTTAGCAATAAGAACCATAATCCTAAAGATTAGAGTAAATACGCATACACAAACACAAACAAGATATTTAAAGAGGTTTGACAACTATGTCTACATCCTCGATAGTATAAGAACTATTTTTATTATTAATTGACAGACAAATTTATAAATTTTAAAAATATAATACAGACTTATAATATCATCCCTATACCAACCAACTTATTGCTTGCCATAGAATACGAGTCATGCACAATATCATTAAATAGTTATAGGAATTATTTTAAAATAATAAATCTAATAAAAGTCAATATATATATATATATATATATATATTAAAAGAGCTAAAATATATTTTTATATAAAGCACGAGTAAATCTAAAATCAAATTTAATCACATTTAGATGAATAAAAATAATTTAATTTGTGATTTTTTTTATGTCATCAATTTATTTTGTGTTTTAAGGAGGGCCGCTAAAAATTGAAAGTAAAAGAAGCTTCTCAAGTGGGGAAATGTGACGCATTAGGCCCAAAAACTAGAGCTAAGTGGAAAAGGCCGATGCTACTGCCTCACCAATTCAACGGAGGGCCCCACCCCACCCCATCTACACTAAGGATGCCACATTGCTATTTGCAACTTGCAATTAGAACCCTCCAAACTGAGGCTCTCATTGCATCTTTTCATTAAGAAAATTGCCATCTCACCCGGGACTGCCAGATCTAGGAACTAGGCTGGTGGAGACTATTTATTTTCAAAAATTAATCTAATAATATAAGAGTGAGAAAAATAAATAATAAATTTAACATACAAAAATAAGAGATATAAATATAAAATTTTAAGATAAATATTTATAATTTTCTTAAAATAAGAAATATATCTATTTGTCCTCACATAAAAAAATTAATTTTTTTAGATATATAAAATTAGGAAATAATAAAACAATTTTTTTAGATAAATACATGTAGGTTCTTCTTTATCGCTAAGAATCCTACTCACTCACTAGTAATTTGAATTCCTAAATATTTGATAAGAGTTTCATTTGTGATTATGAAAATAGAACAATAACTAGGGATAAAGGAATTGTTCTTTAAGTGATGTTCTACTTTTTTAAAAGATTAACTAGTCTAATCACTCCTGACCGTGAAAATACCTTAGTTTTAGAAAGAAAATAATGTAGCCACAGACATGACATTTTATTTCTCATGAACCCACCACAAAAAGTGAGTTCAATTCACCAAAAGCATTGAAAATCACATCATGAGGACAGAATCAACATTATGTATCAGCCCTTTTGCGGAATGAGCTCATTTTACTCGCTGATAGGACCTCGTAATGGACCACAGTAAATGAGCAAAATTCTTTGGGGTACATGAATACACGATTGACAAACTCTCATTAATCAACTTAAATGGATATATATATATATATATATAGAGAGAGAGAGAGAGATCTAGGGTTTTGATTGTTACTTGTGTCTTTTGATTTACAGATTTTGATGACATGAGTTGTGAGATGATATTTGGCGAGGATCCCCCAGAATCGACTGATGATCCAGCACTGAAGCAACCGTGTTTTAAACTATGTAATATATTTCTTACATTAATTTACTCGCCAACTCTAAAGTCTTCAAAAGATGGCCAAAATTTAAGAAACTCAAATTAATGTAAAAGGTTATTAGTTATAACTTCAGAAAATAGAATGTAACTGACATTGTCTGTTCATGTATCATGCAGGCAAGGCAAAAAGAAGCCATGGAACCAATTGCCTCGTTATAAATTAATGCAGCAGGTGAGGAAATAATTTCAGAAAACATCCATTCAATACTACTAAACACTAGTAGTTAAATGAATTTAATTTGTTTCTTTTATGGTCACATAAACTTGTTCATCTGCAGTTTCCAGTAGAAAAGTGAGAAACATTAATATCCATTTGCCAAATTCCAGAATGAATTCTCAATGTTCACATTAATTTTTTTTAAACTGAGCCTAGGAATATTCTTAGCTATGTGCTTATATTAGGATTGGATAGGGAATGACATCACAGGTACCCCATAAACTAAACTAATTTTCATTTTTGGGTGAGAAGTGTGTTGACTGAAGATTGATTTGTTGTAGGGTTTGCGGTCAGCAAGGAAGAAACAATAGTGGCCCACCTTTCATATATATGCTGACAAAGCTGAGACTCATAACGCATCGTTTTTTTATCTCATTATATATTATTAGGAAAACAGCTAAGTGGTCCAATGCACTTTAAGCCATTAACGTCTCATGTGCAAGTGGATTTCCGTCATTTCATTATTCAACAGTTAGAAAGTTATTAATTGGCGTTCAAGTGTGTAGAACTAGAAGTACAGTAAGTGGACACTGGAATTTTTATATATATTATACTGTTCTTTCCAATGCCACTTTCCTGCTCCCTTTCTTTTATTTTTATTTCATATATTGTTATTGTTATAGTACAGAATATATAATGGTTACCATAAATAAATGACTATTGATTATTGTAATTTTCAAATTTACTTAAAAGGAAATTTTTGCTTTTAAATCGGTCATTATCAATTGTTTTTAGTCTTTAATTTTAATTTTTAATGCACACGAATTAATTTAGTTTATATCAATCAATTTGATTCCTAACAATAAGTATGAGATCAATAGATAGTTATTAAATTTGATAATGATCATCAAAATTAGAGACTAAATTAACTTATCAGTAATACTATTTAGTAAACAAAAACTTCACAAAAAAAAAAGACACGCTAGAACTTCATTATTTAAAACATTCCATCTTCTTTTCCTTCTCGTCATGTATTTGATTTTCTTTTTTAGACTGCAAAAAGAATGTATATATTATTAAAAACAATAGACCAAAAGAAAAGCACAAGGTGTGGTGGCCATCTTGGTCAAGCACTACATTTACATGTATAAGATTCCCAAACCCATCCAACGTCCAAACTTAAGAACAAACCCCTTATCTGAAAAATTATAAAACAAATATCCCTCCTACCGGATAAGTCTATTCGAAGCACCAAAAGGCATAATACGTCACGAAATTTAACGAAACAAGAGAGAAGAAAAGTCAATTTTTTTTCTGTTCCATTTCACTAAAACAAACCTTTTCCAGTTCATTTAATTTCTACAAAACTAAACATGATGCAAGTGAACCGAGAGAATTTGATCCGTTACCAAACAACATGCAAAACAATCTGAGAGTGAGATTCATTACTATGCTGGGTAGTGGACACACTCCTGAAAAACACAATATACCAGAAATGCCTCGGTGAGGTGCACCTTCATTACTAAACTAATGTAGTTTCTAATAAGTGTCTTGCATCAGAGTGATGGAATTGGCATCTCTAATATCCATATGCATAAGGCACAAGACAAGACCCTCCCATAATTTCATCAATTACCAAATTAAATTAGTTCAACAAGTGTTCCTAAATCCTAAGTGTACGGAAAGTAATAAATTTGTCTCCATCATCAGCCCATCTTATTTGACATTGAGAAAGAAAAAAATTTAGATATCATAAATACTACTACTATGGTGTAAGAAAAGAAAAAGGAATCTTGGTCTCCTACAGTTATTTTTTAACTGGACAAATATCAATCATTCAAAATATTAAAATTCAAATAAAGCATATATTTTCATTTCAAAAATTAACCACCATTGGTTAAAAAACTGCATGTTGTGCTTTTTGGTTTGAACACTAGAGGGATACAGTTCCAAGAGAAAAATTACGAAAAATAAAGAGTATCACATGAGTGCTTGTACCACGTGATTACAAGGCTCTCAATATATCTTTACCCGAATGGAAAAGGTAAGAAGGCTTGGAATCGGAAGAGGCACCGCTAACTATCAACGGGCCGATGCCGCTTCAATTGAACCCAACATGCATCTTTTACCTCCCAATTTATGTATGGATAAAAATAATTCTTTATCAGGATTTTCTTATTTTAGAATGATTATTTTAGAAGGTAATTTTTAAAATTGGATGATATTAAACTATTATGGAATAGCTATTTCAGAAAGTATGCTTGTATGCTTATTAGGAGGGTGAAGGAGGTGGCACGATGTTGAGGACGAGTTCATTGTCGTGGGTGAAGGAGAATTCGTTGCGATGCGAGTATGCTTGTGAGAGAGATGTCGTCACAGGGGTTAGGACTGCAATTAGTCTAAGAGAGGTGTTACGATATTTTAGTCTTTACAAACATTTTATGGGAGGTGTAGGATACTATATGGGAGGTGCAGGATTCAAATGTCCATGCATTTAGTTCAATCAAGGCCCACATGCCCTTGTGGTGAGGTGTTTGTTTAGCATATAACTGGGTCGGCCCATTATTGTGTATAGTATTTTTTTTAGAGTACTTGATTAAGAAAATACTTTAAAGAGAAAAATAATGGAATAAGTTTTCTGATAAATTATAATAAACTCTCCATTAGTAAATCATCAGTTAATTTATAGATATCTTTTCATCTTTTAAAGAAATTATAGGAGATTGCTTATACAAATTAGCTTTTACCATGTGTCAAAATATATTTCCTTAAAATCAAGATATTTACTTGTTACTTCCTACTTCCCGTTGAATGTACCTTTTATTAGTCCTTCCTCGCTGATGCAGAAGCTATTGTCTGTCTTTCTTCTTATCACTTATGCACCCCAAAACAAGGTGTACCTTCAACATTTTGCCTTTCTACAAATCACAATTTCTACATGAAAGATCGTCCAAATGGTCTCTCTGCATTATCCAACACAATTAAAAAAAGAAGAATTTGTCTTACCCAGTAAACAAGGACCCCCCCCCGTTTTTCAATTATTGTCCATTTTTTTCACGTTGTGGCCACCCTCCCAATATCCTTACCATGATTTTCCATTTGCACACAGAATATATCAAACACAATGCGAACAAATTACAAATAACAAAACAAAGCCCGCAAGTGTTGCCCATTAATAAGGAGTTCACATTTATTTATCATAAGGCCATCGAAGGAGACAAAGCCTGAGGTGACAACAGTAGTCAGTAGCCATGACAACCAACATAGACAAGGAATTGACACTTTTAATGAGTTCTTGAGCAGTGGCATGTGCCTCTGTGACTGCCACCCCATCTTCCTCTTGCTTAAAGGTTATGTTTCTTTTGGGAGTGTTAACATCATACTCTCTAACAAACTCTTATAAGTACATTCTTTTTTATTGGTTAAAGTTCATTGAAACCACAAAAGTAAGAGTGAGAATCTTTAAATAGGATGTAAGACTCACAATTTTGTAAATTTAAAAAAAAAATTAACCAATAAAAAAAGGTGTCAAAGGAAAATAAAATTAGATATGGGCCAAGAGGCTTGTTAAAGGAAAATAAAATGAGAGAAAAGAGTAAGGCTGAGGCCCACGTAGGATTAAAAAAAGGCTGGGAGGTCTGCTACTCTGGTACTGTTATGCTGCTTAGATAGCTCCCTACTTGTCACTGCCTCACCAAGACCTAACCTTCGGTGCTTAATAATATGAGAAAATAGTGCATATGATTTTGCCAATGTTAGTTGACATACGTGATTAAAAATCAAATATGAACTCTCACCATTTTTATGGGTGTGGATTTTATTTTCTTGAAGCCATTTTTCTTGTTTGATATGGACAAGCCTTTTATAAGAGATTCCCTAAAATCTAGAAATTAGTTGAGTAGTTACCATTGAGTGAAACTACTTGTGCTTTAGGTCAGTAGAGTAATTCTCTAGGTGGATTTCTATTGATAGTCCTAGTATGTTATTTGCATCATGCTTGATAGTATTAGAAGTGTCTCCCTTTTTTATTACCCTTTTTTTTATATTAAAAACAATGCAAATGTTTTTTAAATTATCGTCATGTATGGTAATTCGGTAAATTTATTAATATAAATCATGTATGGCAATTGACACTCAACAGTGTAAAATATTTTAAACTGACAACACATAAAAATTAAGCTCTAATAATACCATGGACAGTTCATGGTCAAGGGCTTGTAATGCACATGACTTTTTGCAGAAACGTATAGATTCAAAGTTGTACCTCCTATCGCCCTATAATTGAGGAAAGAAAAAGGAGTGATCGGGGATCACGGCATAGCATAGCAGTATAAGAGTATGAATTATTGGATCTGCATCATCATGTACGTCCTTGTTGTCATGCTACATATGAGATCCAACGACTTAGGTTGGATGACGCGTTACCATCAAAGTAGTTATGTTACTATCCTTTAACTAATTAAGGAACAGATTAAGCAATCGTGGTCCAGTTGGTGCTGTTCTCTCGTCACGCTTTCTTAATTGGGCCGAACATTTGGATTAATTATCACGTCTTAAGGATGGGAATGTAATTAAAAATATAACTTTAGGAGAAAGAAGCACAGAAAGAATAATCAAGTATGCATCATGCAAAGATATTATGAGTATGTATTGATGCAAAAATTATTCGTTTTCGGATGTTACATTTTCATTGATGAAGACAAACTGATATAATATATGAATATCTAACCATGTGCGATTTTAGTTATGTCAAAATCTCATTTCAAAGACTACTTGTGATACACACCATTTATGTGGGTATAGTATTCGGACACGTTGCGAAGACAGGGAGAGTAGGCACACTATTGAGACCGAGACACAGAGGATCCAGAGTCTTGTCATGGCATTTCCCAATCGAAAATATCGGCATCAAACCATTTTCATAGCATTCCCAAAACTGGACAAAACCAACTTAATAGATGTGTATGATTTCATACTTTAATAACAAGAGTTATGTGGACATTCCTAAATATTAAATATTTTATCAATACTCTTAATTTTTGAGGTATGATATAACAATATAATTATGCTTTCGTAAGTTATTAGTCATGAATTTCAAAATAATTTTTTTAATATATAACAATAAAAATAAATATAATATTTTTTCTCTTATGTTTACATAAAGAATAGTTTTTAAATAAGGAGATACTTATTCTTTTTTTCTCTTTTTCTGTTATATTATATTAATATTTTTCTCTTTTCTCTATCTTTCTTAACATGCCAATTGATTGATTTTTGGATGTTTAAAGATTTTTTTCCATGTCCATCAAGGCAACAATGTATTCTTCAATTAACGTTATCTGCTTGTCAGAAAGAAGAAAAAAAGCAAATAGGGTACTGACATACAACGTTCAAAACTGACGGGGTAAGTCATTGGATGATTGGAAGCTTTTATCACATCATCGAGTTCCTAGGTGAGTTGTCACTCGTAAGTGTGGATAAATGATTTTCATAATAAACAAACTTTAAATTTTTAACAAAATAAACCACTGATCTTTTGTTCAAAACTGGCGGGTAAAGATAGATGGGGGTTACTCCATGAGTTAACAAGATTTCACGTATTCAAATCAGTCAACATTGTCCAAAGCATACTTATTGTAAATACTATTATATTAGATAATCCAATTTAGATTTCTTAAATTTGAGTCACTAAACAGGATATGTTGAATTTTTTATAGATAGAGCGAGCTACTACTGTTTAGTAAAGGAAAAGGCTAATTGTGTATGAATCGGATAGGATGGGTTCCATATAATAAATAATAAATGAGACATTTTTATGTTTTAACTATAAATATGAGACATTTTTTTGCTTCCTTTTCTTTTCAATCCCAATACATAATAATTGTAATTATATGTTAATGCTTGCAAATGTGGAGTGAGCAATAAAGAACAGCAGAAAGTATTATATAGAAGCTTACAAATTGTTATAAAATATTAAGCTTGTTAAATTCACTCAAATCCATTAAAAAAACAAAGCACACAATTGAATGAATGAAAAAACTATATTGATAACAAACTTAAGAATACTACATATACAATAACAGGTAACAATCATTGGTAAGGAGTAGCTATCTTAACTAACTTCCTGAATAGGTAGCTAACTGAAAATTGATTTTGAATTATTCCTAACAAACCCGACTTATACAACAAAACTGAATAAATCTAAACGTGAAAACTTAAAAGAGCTTGGTAGTCGCGTGCAATTTTCACAAGTTGTACCAAAATAATGGAAACCAATTGTTCGGGGTCCGAGTGGGCACCAAAAGTGCTGCAGGGTAATTTTAAATTGCGGCGTAGCCGCTCCACTACCGATTAGTGGCCTTGAAGTTGTAGGACTTGCCAGAATTAAGGGTAAAACCCCTCTAATCACAACCTCCCCAACATGCATGCACACGTCTTATTTTGCCCTAATAAAACTCTCGATCATTGCTAACGTTTTGACATTTGTGTTCAGTGGTAGTTTGCCGCTTGGCATTTGCGGGTAACATATGCGTTTAAACAATAGTTTGTTTTTCTCTCCTGGCTCATTATGTTTTGACATCATACTCATCCAAATTGTTGCATTGTGCATAGCAACATCTCTATACTTCCTTCCAAGTTCTAATCAACTACACCTGTCACCTCAGACACCACCCCCACCACATATAATAATAATAATAATAATAAAAAAGGCCAACACTTCATTCATTCATCTCTATATTGAAGAAAGTCACGGTCAGATTTTGCCTAGATTTGAAGTTTCCTGATTTCGTCATTGGACATAAAGTAAAAGTAAAATAATAAGAAAGCAAGCCAAAAATAAAAAAGACAAGCGCGCGAAAATTTAAACAAAGCGTGCTACTCTTTTTTCTTTTTCTCGTTTTGTTTTTGATGTTTATGGTTGGAAATTCAAAAGACGAGTTTCCTACGAAGCGCGGGTAGTAGTAGCTTGTGGTTACATTGAGATTGAGGGGAAAACGAAGCGAGTTCTCGAATGGTTTCGCCAACAAGATCCTTAAACACGAGACGTTCGATGTCCAACACGACATCTCCCATCTCCACCGGCCATTCTCCCCACCCGCGCATCTCATCCGCCATGTCCTTCTTCAACACTCCGCATATCACCTTAAACAAGTCATCCGACTCCGATTCCTCCCTCTCTCGGATCCTCCGAAACTCCGACCAGATCTGCTGCCTCTGCTCGCCGCACGATACCGCCTTCCACGGCGGCAATTGCTGGTTCCGGTTCAAGATCTCCTGGAGTGTGTCGAAAATCAACCTCCTTTGCAGCGTCGAAGCCTTCGAGGTGTCTTTCCCCTTCAGACATTGCTGCTTCTCCAGTAACAGGAAAATGTCGCTCTCTTCCGGCAAGTAAGTGCAAGCTCGCAGAATCTCCGACACGTAAGCGAAATCACAATCCTCCGACGCTGCCTCCTCGCTGCTGCACAATGCTGCACTCCACATATCATCTTCTGATTCTGCCGCTTGATCTGTAATGTAATTTCACCACATTCATTATTATTATCATCATCATCATTAACTAATAATTACTTTATAGTATTACAAGTAAATAAGTTTGCATAGTGTGCGTGAATTAAAACATAGGGAAGATTCTCGGTGGGACGGCGAGTGTTCAAGAAGCGAAGTGAGTCAGTCCCACGTGATTGTACGATTTAAAAACAGGCACCGCACCGCACCGCAGTGCAGTGCAGTTTTGAGGTAAGTGAATGAGCCCAACTGAGTTATGCCATGTCAACATCCCTGGGATCAAATGATTGGTCCACATTGGTTGGGATTTTCGGAGAGGGAGAAGACAAACCATCCACTGTTCTCGTACTTGTAGTTAGAAACAAACCAAAATAAAAACAAAACAGCAGCTTAAAAATAAATAAAACGCCTGCATAATAATATTACGGTACCTTTGGATGGAAGGAAATAAAATAGGAAAGAAATAAAACAAAAATAATAATATATCTTTAATTATTTGGTTGAAGAGAAAAAGAAAAAAGAAAAAAGATTGACTAGTAAAGAGAAAAAAAACTCTTCTCATGTTCTTCTCGGTTCGAATTTTAAATTTTTCACTGCTCTACTTCGGTCCAAACAAAGGGTAGAGTCTAAGACAACAATATAAGATGACATACCCCAACTTTGACTATGCACTGATAATACGTCACCACAAAATCCAATTCCAATTACTATTAACACAAGCTAATAAGTTTGGTAAAAATAAAATAAAAAGTCTCTTCCCCACTGAACTCACCTTTGTAATCAATGCAGCGTTTGGTTATCGGGGATGGTGAAGACCAGTCGTCCTTGTAAAAGGACGAGTCAAGAACCGATACTGGACTCGGTTGCAACTCGTTGGCCGCTGTTATTTCTGCGATGCTGTTGAGAAGCTTATCGCACCTATCCAGCAGATCTTTCCCTTCCTTGTACTCTTCCGACCTGTACCTCTGCAATCGCCACCATTCCCATAAATACTAATTCATTAAGAACATAGTATATTACAGAAATTAAAATTAAAATGACCCGCAGTAAGTAACAGTTACTACCTCTGTATCGGGATATGAACAAGTGCTGTCTGAAACAGTGGACAATTCATCCTCTGCCCCACCCAACAGCAACTTCTCCTTACGCTCAATATTTTTTCTCATCATTCTTGGTGATCCACTTGGCACGTGCTGACACGTTCCATTTGCATTCCTCCTTGGACTCACCTTGGGCGAATTAACCGGAGACACCCTTCTCGAATCAACACCCACTCTCCTCTGCGGTTCTTGTTTCCTCCGGTTCGGACTCGAACTCGGTGTTCTACCTTGCCCACTTACATTCCGCTCATTTTGTTCACTCCTCCGGGCCTCGTTTGTAACTCTGGAGCTCCGGCGAGGACTGGACCGGGGAGAATAATCATTCCCGGTCCGGTTCACAGATCGAACCGGTTTCATAACCACAATGGGAGATTGGTTGGGCTTGTTGTTGGAATGCAAAAGCCCCTTGAGCTGCAATGCTTCTAAGATGTGTTTCAGAGTGTGGAGATCCTTGGAAGGCTCGTTAATCCCACGCATCCGCAGCCTCCGCTCAATCTCTCCGTACACCGAAACGGTGTGTTTCGGCTCGGGGAAGAAATCCGCAGAGTCGTAGAAACTCTTCTTTAACCTCTGTTTCGGTGGATCTGCGGCGACTCTGCTATTAAGGAATCGTGAATCGATGGCAGCGTTGTTGTTGTTGTTGTTCTCGTATGCCACATTGGTTGTGAACTGAGCAGAAGAGAAATTGTTGGGGTCGATGAAACGACACTGCGTTGTTAGGGGCAGAGGCGGATCTCTGGGGACTCTGGACTCGGACGCGGATCTCTGGAGCTTCGCCACGGGCCCGGGCCCAGGCCCGGGCTCCGAATCTGGTAGGGGCTCGAGGCCCATGAGCTTGGCAATGACGCTGGTGGAACGACGCTGTTTGTCGGCGTCGTTTTCAGGAGGGATCTCGCGCGGGTGAAGGTGGAGAGTTCCCTTCGCGTCCACGATGGCTCTGCTGTCGAGCGACAACCTCGGAGCTTCTCTCGAGAACTTCCACGAGGACCGCGTGCCTTCCTTGAAGTTGAGAACGGGAAGCGTGGGAGCATTCGCCTGGGGCTCCGAACTCGCGACCTCTCTCGCCGGTGACGGCGTTGAAAACGCCGGTGAGACGGCGGGTTTCTCCGGCTCCGGCGAGGCCTGTGAAAACATAAGACAAATACGGTTAGGTTGGGAGTGTGAAAGAGGGGAATGGTGTTGTGTGAATGAAGAATGGGAGGTGTTATTACCGGAGGGAGGCGTTTGGGGGAGTAGATGCGTTTTCCGGTGAGTATCTGGTGGCGATCGAAGATCTGAAGGAAACCAGCCATGCACCCCATCTGCTTGTGAATATGTTTCTCCAGGTTTTGGTCGCGTACGATACCCGTCGTCATTTCTTCTTTTACTAGTACTTTCTTCTTCTTCTTCTTCTTCTTCTTCTTCTGTGTTTGGGTTTGGTCGCTCTGCTATGTCACTCTCTGTTACTTTTGGGTATGTGTTGATTGTGAAACTGAAACCACTTTCATTTTCATATTTCACTACGTTACACTATCCTGCTCCCTCTCAATCTCATGATATGGGATTAGGATGATGATACCTTTATCACACACTCCCTCCCTACCGCTTTTCTGCTCTATAAAACGGGGTCGCCACAATTAAACGCCAACGAACAAGGCCCAGGGCTATTTTTGTCCTTCCACTTTTATCCAGAATGACAAGCGTGTCCTGCGCCTTTTTTTGACATTCTTCGGACCTCCAATACAGTACTTAATCATGAGTCAATTTAGATAACAAAATCACTAATCAACTTAACAGAAATGGTACCAGCACTCTAGGACTTTTTTTTTAATGATCGGTTATAATTTATTAGAATTATTATTTTTAACAAGTTTTGTTTCTCATTAAACATAAATCATAAATTCTATCTAATTAGAGAAAAATTTTGAGGGAGAAAAATTAGAAAGTGTCGTTAGCTTTCTTCTATTACAAACAAAATTTAGATAACAAAATTACTCCATGATTCATTCTGACATCAAATAATACCAGTAATTTGTGGATATTTTTAAATTTAATAAAAAATACTTAATGTTTGGATTTGAAATATTTAACTTGAAAATTTTAGTGATAAGATTATCGATTATAGAAAGCTGAATGTGAATGTTGTTCTTAAAATGGCTTACGCATTGAACAAAGGCTGTTGATGGTTTGTAATCTGAAATAGTTTTCTTTCTATTATTCATATTAACTTTAGATCATTGATTTATTTGCTGTGTTATCTCGAATTATTTTATGTTGTCTATCAATTTTGTACAATATAAAATTATTGATCTTATATACTAAGAATAATAATAAAACTATTTAAAATATATTGTGCATTGGATGGGAATCTTTTAACTTTAATTAGTAAAAAAAAATATGAAAACTTAAAGTATAAGTAAAAATGCCTAATTCATTCGAATAAGTAAGTATAAAAAAAAGTATAAATTGCTTAAAATTATCAACGGAAACATGAAAATAAATAGTTTAAAATATAAGTATATGACAT
>PYAF01002668.1:1836072-1847242 GCA_007407185.1 Glycine tomentella | reverse complement strand
CCAAAAAGAAAAAACTAAAGGTTCATTCTCAATTTAAAATTAATTTCTTTGAATTCTTTTAAACCAATCACCCTTTAATAATGACATATTATTCTAAAAGAAAAAGTTTCAAACACTTCTTCCGCTTAATAATATCTTACATTAATGAAAATTGATATCAAAACTGAGCAAATTTATCAATACTATTCTTGGATCAAGTGAAATCAGTCTATAACAATTGTTAATATCAATTTGATGCAATTTTTGTGCATTTTTTCTTAACACCAAACATAGTAACATTTATACTGAATGAGAGAATATGAGAGTGATTATTTTGTTCGTCCTGTTATGTTCTTTACATGGATTTTGCTATAGTCATAGATTTGATTCACATAATTAATATAATGCAGTTATTATATTACTACTACTATTTTTTTTTTTGGTTGTTATAGTACTATTACTTTTCTTTAAGTTATTATAAATTTATATAAATATATTTATTTACAATATAAAGCAGTAGCATTTTTTCAGCTTGCTTAACTTAATAGAATCTTGTTAACCAATGTTTTAAAAATATTGATTAAAAAATTAAAATTAAAATATTTATTTTGTAAATTATAAAAAAACATAAATATTATAAAAAAATATAATTTTTTTATCTTCTAATAAAAATATTTATATTTTAAATTTCTCAATCAACATTCTTAAAATATCATATGCCAACTTAGTTTTGTTAATGGAACTCTAAATTAATCAATCTCGATGTACTATATAAAAATATAAATTGATCTGAACATAGTATTGAGGTAATTTCATTTTTTGATGCTATGGGTGCGGATTTAGACCCTGTTACACTAATAAGGTTAGCACAGAAAACTGCGCGCCCACTTTATTATGCAGTTTATACACTTAGATAGTCGAGGCTTTTACTGTGAGGACCTGCAACATAGCCACCGTGGGCAATGCTCTCTGCCTGCGTGTCAGGTGCCAAGTGCCTTGTTTTTTGTGCCTTTTCAACCAAGACTCTCTTTCAATTGGAAACCCAACCACTTTTCACCCATTGGATTCTTCATTCTTCCAATCAAACGCCTATTATGTTATGTTAACTTCTTAATTTTCACTTTTTCAAACCTTAAATTAAGTAATTATTCACATAAATTTAATGTGTTAAAGTTGAAGTTAAATTATTTAAATAATATTTAAATTTAATTTTTATCAAAAATAATTCTTGATCAAGTTCTTTTTTTTCTCAATTGAATTTTTTTTATGAACTAAAAAGTTATGATAAAAAAAAAACTTTTTCAAACCGTAATTAGTTTTAAGTAAAAGCTAGAAAAGTTTCTGTACAAATCATGAGACTAAACCTGTACATGTACTCTATGTCATTCTTTAAAATCATCAACACTGCTCCGTTGGCATAATCTTGTACAAGAGAGGGAATGCCGGAGACAAGAGGTCTCTGTGCAATAACAAAGCTTGAACAATGCAAACCCTAGATAGAGTCATTGCAACAGTCGAGAATGACTTATGACTGCTGCCTCATAATTTTATGCCTTGTGAACGTGGAAATAACTGTCCGCCAGGGAGGAGAGGAGGGAAAATTAAAACAATTTTGGTCTAATAATAACACGGTGGCATGATATACATAGATTCATTAATGATAAGCAAGGGATTATGTTAGTCGTAACATACTCCTATAATCACTTGACTTTTGTCACTAATAAAATTTATGTATTTAACATATAGCACATGTTGCAATCTCTTTTTGTATCTAACATTTCTTAGTCATAGTTTTATGAGTAAACTTTAGTTAATAGTACAATACATGCTATAAAAACTTCATTACCAAAATGTATTAGTATTTCTCAAAATTTTAAGGGAATGGAAAGTTTCTCCACCCATTCCAAAACATCACATCCGTTCATCGGGTGGACCTTATCGTGAGTCAGACGGCGTGGAAGCATCAAAGCATCACAATCACATGGCAAACACTTACAAGTTCTTTGGTTTCCATTTATAATAATTGCATGGCTCATTGGCATCGGTTCAAATTTGTTTATAATGATATCCTACTAATGAGTTTCTAATTGAAACTTCTTAGTAAATAATGCATATACATGATCTGAATCATTCCTTCACCCTAACTAAAAAGTAAAAAGAGTCATAACATAATGATCAAAAGTAATTTCAAGCCATTTACCCGAACAACAATTTAAATGTGTAGAAGTGGGACAACTGGCTACTAAGAATTTGTTGAAATTAGTGTTATAGAGAGAGCATGACAAATGGCAATGCCAATTGGAAAGAAAAAAAATGAATGCAGTGAGTGAGTGCATGTTGAGGTGAAAGTGCGACAAAGGCCAGGGTTCACTCGGTTCCAACATAAAATGGCCATGGCTGTACAATTTGTAGGCCATAAACTAATGGCCACAATATATAGTGCTCTGTTTTGAACCTAACATTATGTTATGGCAACATTGTTCTGTTCGGTACCATATTCTCATCGCACCACCGCTTCTTCTTTCTTTATTTTTCTTTTTTGCTATTTGATAATTGTTGTTGTAACTTACAAATCTCTTTTTCCAAAGTTCAAGAAAGAAAAGCGGTGAAGGATCATAGCTTCCCTAACACTAATCGGTTGGATGGAAGAAAAATTTTAAAATTTGAATTAGAAAAAAAATGAATGAAAGAAAAATTTTAAATTTTTATATAAAAAAATAAATTTTCTTTTTATTTTTTCTCTAAACAATCATAATAAAATATTTTATTAATTATGTTTTCTTTTCTTTCTATAATTAACCAACAAAAGGGCTTACTTGGAAAACTGCAGAGGAGCCACGCTCCTGGCGCAGCCTTTTTGTTAGGGCAGTGATCCAAGCACGTAAGCAAGAAAGAAGTATCACAATTTCACAAATACGCAATTTTATGATTTTTTTTAAAATAAAATATTTCACCATTCCGTTACCTTTTTCTCTTAATCTTTTCAAGCGAAACAGTTTCGAAAAAGTTTGTGCAATTTCAGAATTTCTTCATATTTTATTGGGGAAAATTATAGATTAGCATTTTGTGATTTCGGATACGTGTAACTCAGTTCAGGAACTTTAAAAAGGTAATCCAGGGACTGCTAAAATTTTTAACAATAAATTATTATAAATTTCGTACTTGAAGTATTATTTTCTTTCTTGTGTAGTTTCTAAAGTAATAAAATTATTTAAGTAATTCATACAATATTAAATATTCATTATTTTTTTCTGTGGATTATTATATTTTAGTAAAATTTAGAGACTGTATTTTTTAATATCTAAAGAATTACTTAGTATGATTTGAATGTTTCTGAATTTATTTAAGTAGTTTGTTTTACTTTGGAGACCATATAACAAAGAGGCAATAGTTTAACAAAGTTTACTAAATTTTTAATGTATATAAATTTATATACTTCATCTATTTTTTTTTAAAAAAGAATGACTGATTTAGCTAGTAAGTAGTAACTAATTGGTTTCTAAAATTTATAATTAACATGTTAAGCTTTGAATTATGTTTAACTTAACCTTTAACAAATCATATTTTATTCTTTAATATCTTGGAAATAAATGGAATATCCAATTCATTAATTTTTTAACTAAAATTAATAAAATTTAACAAGTGTCAAACATATGACCCAATACCAAGTAGTTTAATTTAGTTAATTAAACAAGTTACTTAAATTTTTATAAATCCCTCTAACATTGTCTACGATTTTAACAAATAAAAAAAAAACATTTGATCCAATATTTAAAAAACACTCCTATAGCTCACACTTTTTTATGTAAGGGTGACTAAGGATTCTATCCAAACTAAAGACTTGATGAACCAAATCAAAGAAAAAAAAAGGTTGATTTAATTTACTAATTCAATTCAATTTAGATTTTAAAATTACAAATCTCATGACATTGATTCGAATATCAGATTTTAGCATGTAGAGTCTCAGCTCATACTATATTAGTTTTTTTTTTTTTATGTTGTGTAATTTTATAATTATTTTTATGTTGGCTAATTCTATAATTCTCATTTTTAATACTGTCTATTAGGGGTTTTCTATATTATGATTTTCTTTCTCTCTTTTTTTTGTTATTTTATTAGACGATCCAATCACTCTATCCGAACCAACCCAAACTCATGGCCACTCCTACTTTTATGTTTCTCTCATCCTCCCCTTTTCTAGTCTATTTTAAATTCAAAATGTTTGATTTATAATATATACTCCTCATTTTATCCACCATTACTTCAGAGAGTTATTGAAATAAAATATAAATTAAATAAATAATATTTTTAGAACAATCTCATTACATAAGTTAAAATTAATTAAATTTATTTATATTTATACTAATGCACACACAGTTTTTTTTATATATTTATGTTCGATATCGGAGGAAGTATTAGAGAAATAAGTCAATAACATAATTAAAAGTGATTTAAACGAGAGACAATATACACTAAGAAATAAATATGATACGTACCCATTGTTGTCCATTGAAATTCCTCTTAGCTAATTAAACATTTGTGTTTTTTTCTTCTTCTTTTACGTTAATTAAAAATCAAAAACAAAAAAGTAATCACTTCATTCACTTGTTTCCTACTATATTGAACAAAGATATAATTAATTAATCACATGGTTATTAAACGACAATTCTCGTGAAGATAATATTCTAATTATCACATGAGTACAATTGGTACACGTGCCATATTCTCAACCATGCTTATAAATGCCAGGTCAATAATTCCACCAAATTTAATTACAGGCTCCCTAACTCACCCATCTAAAGCATTGAACGAAAGGGATAGGCTTACCTCTTCTATAAAACGATAGGAGTAAATATTTAAACTAGACACCTCATTTTGCATAATAGAGATGATGATCCCCGAACTCAAGGCAATTTTTTTTTAACAAAATAAAAACGAATTAAATTTAAAGTGGCTTTTGTGGAAGCCTAGACCGTGATAGGATGCAGATGTCTAGTTTCAAATCATGAAGACACTGCCAAAAAAAATTTAACTAGAGATTCTTATAATATATGCGTTTATTTCCCTTCGTCTGTATTATTATTAAATGTACACCCAAATACTATATCACTTTAACTATAACATTAAAATCTAACTAAAATAAAAATTAGCAGTAACAATTCATATAATTAAAGTAACACACATTTATTTAACAAGAAACTCTTACTTATGAAAACCTGGGAGTAGTTTTCATACTAATTAATTTAAACTTAAAGATCGATGGAGAAAATAAAATAAAATAAAAAAAGAATAGTTGATTATAAACGTATGGATTTAGATGGTCTGGGACACGCCATTGAATGAAGTTAGGAAATGAGGGAGTGATACAATTAAAAACAAGTGAAGTCTGATGAGTTATTTCACTGCTGTGTCCTCGTCACAATTATGACCTGTGGTCTATTCATAACAATTGATCCAGCTACAACTAGAAAGTGATAGTTCAAGTCCTGATGCTGTTCCTTAAATTCAATTTTATTTCTGAAAAAAAAAATGTTCTGAACTGAAGAGTGGAGACTGATCAATTGAGTAGTCCAAAAATTTGAAGAAAATAAATTCAATAATGCAGGCCTGACTTGCATTCCTAGACCGCCAGCTCAAATTCTACTTAATTGTATGAGTAATGAGTTTTTAATTTGTTTGTTATGATTTTAGAGCAGGGATTTAAGTTCACACATCTAACTAGCATCCATTTTTGGAGGTTTTCAGCTTTTCCTTAATTAATATCTTGTTATGATGTTATCATAGTTTTTAATATGTTGCATCTATCGGCAATAGGAATGGAAGCTTATGGTCTACTTGAGATGTTTAAATTTATACCACATGATATAAATGCTTGCTTCTCCAATCAATAAGGTGTTTTACGTTATTAAAACAATTCTTAAATTTATTTGCAGGTGTATCGATGCCAATAAAATTTTATTTTATACAAGGTCAATTAGATAATATGCATGCTATCGAAGATAACGATAAAAAAAAAAATCAGAAAAAATATTTAATTTTAAATTTAGTCCTTGTATTTGTATAATCTTTATGTTTTACTTTCTATGTATACAAATTATTTGTTTTAATTCTTACAAGTAGACTTTTCAACTTGTTTTAGTTCTTGTATATACAGTTTTTAATCTATTTTAATTTTTACTGTACAATTTTGAATGACTGAAATTAAAATAATTAAAAATTATATTGTAAAAACTAAAATGAGTATATTTTAAGTATAAATACTTTATTTTTGAAAGCTTTAAGTATATATAAATACTAAAACATAAAGATTGTGCAGTATAGAGATTAAATAATGCAATTTATCTACTCTGCTACAATGAGTGAATCCAAGAGAAATTGGTCAGTGAGATTAATTTATGAGCAAAATGGCAACTTTCTAGCAAATAGGATTCTTGTTTGGGAAGGGGCAAATTCCGCACACCAATAAATATTTGGAAAACCTATACAAAGCACGAGATACTAAGTCCTCAATTTGAGCACCTATGATCTTGCTTGCTATCGAAAGGTTGTATTTGAGGAAAGCAAAATAAACTCCAGTTTTTATACATATGCGGTATTCAGCAATTCAAATTTAGAGATGTTGGTCGTTGTTTGCATAAAAAGGGAATATAAAAATATTAAAAATTCTGAACCTATTTGTGCCGTGCTAAATGCTAATAATAATAACGAGTGGATGATCATATCATATGAATTCACCCAAAGTAGTTGATAGATAATAATTTGTCTGAACTGATATATAACTAACATAATTAATTTCATATGAATTAAAAACTCAGTGGATATATTTTTTTAATCTTAAATAATTTTTTTATAAATATTCTTCATTGAACTTATTATCATAAATAAAAAAATTATTAAAAATAAATTAAAATTAAATAAAAGATATTTTATGAATGATAATATTAAATAAAACAAAATTAATTAGATTTATTTATATTTAAGTTCAATAGATCAGCTTAAGACTCTTGACACTCTTTAAGAAAACAAAAAATATCTATCATAGAAATCATAAGAAAATAAAAAAAATCATGATTAACATAATCTTTTTACCTTCTAATAAAAAATGATTTGTTGAACTAGTATCTTTAACCTAAGGTCATTGGTTAGTATTTATCATGTAATAAACGAATTGTGTTTTGTGAAGAATATATTTAAGGAGTTTAAACGGTAATCGGCATAGGTCAATGTAGTGTAGATGTCTTTAAAGTTTAAAGCCTTCGTAGTGGAATAGCAACCATTTATATATTCAGTAATAACTTATAGAGGGTCTTAAAATATTCATAAAGATAAGTGAAAGTGGTGTATAATACTTATTATTCATATATACGTAGTGATTTAATTATGATCTCAAATGCGGTCAAGCTGCCATCCCATGTGATTTGTCCTATTAGCTCTTTTCTGATTGATCCATGTGACTCTATATAAGTTCCGCCTATCTTTCACAGCTGAACCCTTATTGGTTACATTTATGGTTCACAGTAACTTAACACTATATTACATTTTCGTTTCTGCAAACATTCTTACATCATCATCTTTTCCTTTTATTCTTATCTTAAAACATACAAGTGCATGTTCAAGTATAACTAATTTTAAGTTTAGAATTAATCTTGGATAAATTTTTATATGTTTAATTTTATATTAAAGAAGAATTTAGAATTGGTTTTGAGTTGAATAAATTTTGAGTAATTTTTGTAGTGGATTTAAAATTTTATATTAAATTTTATTTTTAATTTGATTTTATAATTAAAACATTTAAACACAAATCACATAATTTCAAAATTAGTTTTAAAAAATTAATTCCATTTAAATTCGATTTTGATAACGTCCATCCAAATACATGCTAAATCTAATCAAAGTTATAATTTATTTTCTAAAATATAAGTAAATGTAAATCCAGTAATAGTAATATGTATATGCATGTTATGAAAATAAAGGTAGGCAGCAGCAATCTCTTTTCCAAATTCACGATTGCCCTTTTCATTCCAATTTTCAAGTATACACAATAACAGAAATCTGATTCAAAGATATAAACATATGCAAGATTGGAGTCACAGACTGAGAGTTAGAGTGCAAATGATATTGATACGCGTGAGTCTCTTATTAACACAAGTCTGTTTTAGCCCTGGCGTGGTGGTAAAAATATCTGCTACTGGAGTATTACAGTACTTAGCACAAAAAGGGCAAAAAAGATTAAAAAGGAGAAAGAAAAAAAGAAGAAGAAGATAAGCGGTCCCCATCATCCTCAATTTCCCATGTCGTGGTTATATGAATGTGGTAACTGATAAGAGAGCTCAGTTCCCAATCCTGAAACTCCCATGTTCTATTTCTTCTCACCGACCCTCTTCCACTGCACCGCACACATTTCTTAATAATCCTAACATGCCTTTCCTGCATTAATATTTCACTTTCCTCTTCATCCAATGCCACTTTTTTTCCACCAAAATTGACTTGTAACTAATTGTAAGACTGTATTATTATTTGTTTTTATTGATGTTAATTTGTTAGAATGTTACTTTTATTAGGAAAAGGGATTAAATCTATGATTTTTTTTAATTTTTTCTTCTTTTTTAATCACTCAACCTATCTTATATTTTTAAATTGCATTTGCATTATATTTTAATTTGTAAATCATGATTTTAGTCAATAAAACTTTCTTACCATTACTCAGACTATTGTTTGGGATACAAAATCATGTTCAAAGGCATTTTAACCATTATTTGGCCAAGCGAAACATTTTATTTCTAAATGAAAATTAGTTCATGCTGCATATTATGTGATTATTTCAAAAGTTTTAAAAGAAACAAGTTAATTGGATTTTAAATGAAGAGAAATAAAATATCTGTCAAAAGTTAATATTTTGTATAAACTTTATTTGTGATATGTTGTTAACTAAGTTGCTCGCAAATTCTGCAACCATGTTTTAAGTTGTTGATTGAGTGGATCTTCTTATTCTACCTATTTATTTGGTCAAACATTTTTTTCTTATAAATAATTACTCAATGTAGTAGATTAATTATAATGGGTTATTTTATTTTATTTTTCTTTTAGTATTTTCACTTCATTTTCTATATTTTTGAAGTTTATATAAGAAAAAAATGAGAACAGAAATGAATAAAAAACTTTGTTTTACTATTTCTTATATAAAACAAAAAACAAAAATAGAGAGTACTTTTCAAACTAAATAACCCTTTAATTCCCTAATTTTATCTCTCTTATTCCTTCTCCATTCTTTGAGATTGGATTAACATAATTTAATTCTTTTTTATTCTATCACTTGAGCTCATTTTAGACGGACCAATTGCTTCACGAGATTTAGATAAACATGACTCACACTTTAACTATTTTGGTTAAACATAGGACCTTTTTTTATTACAAATTTAATATAAGTTCCTTCATCAAACTTTTTATTACGATTAAACAAGTTTTTAAAAATATTCATATAAGTGTATGTTAGATTAGTTGCAAAAAAAATATTATTTTAATAATTGATTATAGATATAATATTTTTATTGCAATTAATTATATGATATAAGTTTTATATTTGCACGTGTCAGTGAAAAGTAATTTTAAGATAATTTATTTCATTAATTGTTTAAAAGAATCATTTTTTATATAGTAAACATATGAAAATGATATAAAATTATTCATAACATTAGTTTGGTATTTAAATAATTCATTAAGAAGGATAAAACGAGAAATTAACTAAAAGTTAAAGTTTTAGGTTTTCATAGTGATAAAACGAGAAATTAACTAAAAGTTAAAGTGTTAGTTTTTCATAGTAATTTCTGAAATTTTATCATTGAAAAAATATTTTCTAGAGGGATTTAACCAAGATGTCAGGAAGTGCCTAATCTAGCATTTTAATCTTGAGAAATGACAGTGACATTTTTTTTAATAACTCTTTTTATTTTTATTTTATTATAATATTTATGAAGAATATTCATCAATTTTATTTATAATTACTTTTTACTGAAAAATTTAGTATGCAACCTTTAATAAGATTTGAATATGAGACTTTTTCTTAAAAATATATATTTTAATATAAATTGTATTATTTAACATATTAAAAAATACAAAAAATATAACTTTTACTTCTTATTTAATGAATTATATATATATTTAATAAATTTTAACTAATAATAAAATAAGTAAGTTTAACTAATAATAAAATATTTATTTCTTGTAATATCTTAATGGATGTTCTAACAAAGACATATTAATTAATAGTAGTATGATAGTATTTGAAGGGATACGGGGTTGAAGCATGGTTGGTCATGAAAGAAAACACTTTATATGGCGTAGACAGGGCTTCTTTTGTGATGATATATATTATTGTAGAAAGAAAGGGATATAGGAATGGCGAATGAATGATGAAGATGAGATGGGATTCTGATTCCTCTATCTTGGGCTCAGTACTTTGGACCACTTCGAAGACTGCTATTCCCCTCCCCACCCACATGGATTCTCTGTTTCTTTTATGTATCTATATATGCTTCGCCATATTTGTTCCTTGTATTCGGGTACAACACCCACTGCACCTTTTGTTTTCCCCCCCTTTTCCTATCCAATTCCATTAGCCATCAACACACAACCACTGGAACCCTGCCTTTGACCGTGAGGGCTATTATAGGACAATTTCTTAAATATTAATTCCACATATGATACATGTACTCTTTTCTTTGATTATAACATCCATTTAACTAATTTATGTTTCTTAATTCATATTTTTAATATAAGTAATTAATTTAGTTAACCATATTAAATATGTTAATTATTTGTATTATGAATTTAAAATTATTTTTTTCTTATCTCTATCCACTTAATTGTTTATGATTAATGTTTGGAAATAGAATAATTAAATAATAGTATGTAGAAAAAAATAATTAATATATATAGAAATTAGAAAATGATCTTATAAAAATGAATAAACAATCTTTTTTAAATCTTATAATTAAGGATGAAAGGAGTATTTATTAATTGTATGATACATAAATTCAATCCCTGCAAAAACATTATTCCGATGATAGTAAGGTATAATTTATTTTATTATGAGAGAACTTGAGACAGTTTAATTATACTAATTCTACTTCATCGTATCAAATTAATGTCCATTGTGGGGTTTCAATTCATGCAATATTATATATTTATTATA